>JZKD02S0672712.1:0-15408 GCA_000966675.3 Picea glauca | reverse complement strand
CCCGCGATCCACAAAGTGGCCAAGTATGGAATGTGATATCCGTACATGCTCTATAAAATCTCATGTCCATACTTTATAAAGGTACATATTTAGTTTTCCCTGGTTTGTACACATATTGGTCTGGTCACCACACAGTTGGTGTTGCACATGAATTATGAAATATACACCACGCATGTTGCATAATCATATTTGTATGCTTCAAACCATATCTATCTATCTTGTTGCAGAAAATTGAGATATCCAACTTCTTAGTTTTCCCTGGTTTGTAATTGCTTTTGGTCGCAAGTTTATTTTTTGCAAAAAAAAAAATATATATATATATATATACACACAGAAACTTGAATGAACTTAAAAAAAAGGGTACATTCTTCTAAAACTATATTTTACTCTATTCCTCTTATTCTATTTTATTTAGTGTATGTACATAGTACTTGTCTTTTTCTTTACATGTCAACCTATGTTCATGTCCGTTTTGTTTAGTGTTTTTGTTCATAGAAACAAACAGGAAAACTAGACACCGCAAAGAACTCCTAACCAGGAATGTAGAGGAATCCATGCAAAGGTGCATTTTTCTACTCGTGCTCCATATCCAATAGTTTTTCGTTTACTTTCTTTGTATTTTTTGAACAGGTTTGCAGCTCTGTTTTTTATTTTATTTTTCCCTCATTGGACACTCCATATCTTCTTGTACATTGACTTGTCTTCATGTCAATTATATTTCTTGTGTTGCTATCTTGAAATAAATAAATTTGTACTCCATCTTTTCTTTGCATGTGTTACTACATAATAGTTTTCTTTCATGTCGGTTCTTACCTCCCTTTCTTTTTCCTATTCTATACTTAGTTATTCTCCATTTTTTTTCTTCCCTCTATTATCCATTTCTGATTCTATACTTAGTCCCATGTTTATGCTCGTAGTTCGCAAATTTTATGGCTATCGGTTCCTACCTACGCGCCATCGAACTCTCATGCCCGGTGTGCGTGGTATACATCACGAGTCCGACTGAACGCTTTTGTTTCCTTAGCCAATTTTGAGCCCACAAGTCCGCGATCCAAAAAAGTAGCTAAGATGGAATAAGGGATTTGTACATGCTCTATAAAATTCCATGTCCATACTTTATAAAAGTGCATATTTAGTATGTATTGCTCGTTTCTTGGATCCCGCCAGCCCTGGAGTCTGTTTGTCAATTTGTATATCGTGGAACTCAATAGAAGTACAATGTTGAGCCAGCTAGTCTGCTTGTCAATTTGTATATCGCAGAATTCTAGGTGTTATTTGTAAGGCACGGAACAATAGAGGCTCGTTTTTTAGCCCGCCAGCCCGAGAACCCGTGATCCAAAAAGTTTACATGCTCTATAAAATCTCAGCCAGCTCGCAAGTCTGCCTATCAATTTCTATATCATAGAACTTTGGGTGCTATTTGTAGGACGACACGGAACAATAGAGGCCTCTTTTTTAGCCCGCCAGCCCCAGAACCCGCAATCCACAAAGTGGCCAAGTATGGAATGTGATATTTGTACATTCTTTATTGATGATTTTATGTAATTAAATTGTACAATATCAATATTTAATATTAATAATTTAGTATTTGAAAATAATGTTTTTAGAAGTGCAATGTTGAGCCAGCCAGCCCGCAAGTTCGCTTGTCAATTTGTATATCACAAAATTATGGTGCTATTTGTAGGACACGGAGCAATAGAGCCCCATTTTATCTATTTCTTCACTTTGTTAGAAGAGAATTATTTATTTAAAATAATAGGTTATTATTTTTTTTTTAATGTTGTGTTTACATATTGTAAAATCCATGGTAGATATTATGGAATATTTAAAGTTTTTCAATTAGTTTTCTTTAAGAATGTCATTGTCTTTTGTACAATATCAATACTTAATATAAATAATTTAGTATTGAAAATAATGTTTTTAGATAATGTTAGATAGTTGATAGGGATCACCATCCGCAAACAATCTCAATCCTGAGCCCGCCAGCCCTGGAGTCTGTCTGTCAATTTGTATATCGCGGAACTCCGAGTGTTGTTTGGAGGACATGAAATAATAGAAGTGCAATGTTGAGCCAGCCAGCCCACAAGTCCGCTTGTCAATTTCTATATCGCAGAATTTTGGGTGCTATTTGTAATGCACGGAACAATAGAGGCTCGTTTTTTAGCCTGCCAGCCTGAGAACCCATGATCCAAAAATTGTACATGCTCTATAAATATCAGCCAGGTCGCAAGTACGCCTATCAATTTGTATATCACAGGACTCTGGGCGCTATTTGTAGGACATTGAGCAATAGAGGCCTATTTTTTAGCCCGAGAACCCACGATCCCAAAAGTGGCCAAGTATGGAATGCGAGATCCGTACATGATCTATAAAATATCATGTCCATACTTTATAAAAGTACATATATAGTATGTATTGCTCGTTTTCCAAAAAAATTCTAAGTGTGGACGTTGGTGGATTCACGTCTTCAGATTCACTTACTTTTATATCACTAGCCCGACCGATCGCTTCCCCGTTTCATATTGTAAAAAAAAAAATTGTCTAATTAAATTGTACAATATCAATATTTAATATTAATAATATACTATTGAAAATATGTTTTAATATGCCCAAAGGGGTTGGATCCAATGGTGGAATGCGAGGAGTTTTTCACCATTGGGCAAGGTTCAATTCTCGTGAGGGCTTTACCTGGAGCCATGGGGACACCTTGAGATAGTGGTCGAACGTGTGATTGCACCCAGAGATACCATATTAAATGGTATCGTGACCCGTGCACACATAAGTGGATCAAAGCCCACCCCCATGTCCTTCAAATTTTATAAGTAACAAAAAATAGCGATCGGAGCGAGCAGGGGCGTGAGGACGCGACCTAGCGCATGCACAGTGCAGCGAACAGGGGCCCCCCAGCCATGGACGTTGGTGGGGGCGCCATCCCTACCCCTCCCCCTCTGCCAAAACTTGATGCCTTCAGGAAGCTTGTCGTCGAAGCCTCCAAGAGACCATCGTCAGCAACACAACAGAAATTCGTGAAGAAACTGGAATGCATCCCAAGCGTTGAACTGCCTCTGGAAGAAACTTGCAGAACGGCAGTTAATCTAGCAGGCAGAGGACTTATCGGGCAATTCACCGGGCTCTGGCCCTCTCCCAAATCCGTCGAAGCTTGGGTGCAGAGGAACTAGAACCCGCTCACCTCAGAAGGAATAAAGAGTCATTTTGTAGGAAAAGGATACTTTGTATTCGTCTTCGAAAACCCTGAAGACAAAAACCTCATCTTCAGAAACGGCCCGTACTTCATGGGGCCACAGGGGTTATATCTGAACAAATGGACCCCAGATTTTGATCCATCCCAGGATGTACCCTCTGTTGTCCCAGTGTGGGTTCTTCTACCTCATCTCCCTTTACACTGCTAGAATCAAAAACCATTGCATGCAATCGGCAATACGCTCGGAAGGTACATAGACCAAGCAGCGAGAAAAGACCAGTACTCATGCACACGGATCTGCATGGAGGTCGATCTGGAAGTGGGATTACCAGAGGCAATCAAACTCACTGCTGCAGACTGGACGCATATTCAGAAGCTAGATTATGAGCAGCTACCCTTCAAATGTCGTCATTGCCACGGCTACAGCCACTTCACAAGGCACTGCAAAAAAAAGAATGCAGAAGAGAGTGAGAATGCGAAAGCAAATCAGTGGATCGCAGTCCAAAAAANCAGGAACCCTGGAAGTAGCCCCCTCTCCCTCTTATGCTGACATATCCAGAAAGAAAGTACTAGATCCATCAAGCTCCTCGGAGGAAGAGATCCTGGAAAGGCCAGCTAAAATAGCAGGAAGGAAGTCGCGCAAAGAAGCAAGGGAGGAAGAGGCAGAAAGACAAAAAACCCAAGGAATCCAACCTACCATAGAAATGTCAATCGGCAGAAATACAAGAATAAGGTCTCTAAAAGGAGGATGCCCAACCACCCCCAACAGCAAGTAATGAAAATCATCTCTTGGAACTGCAGAGGTCTGGGGAACTCGGCAAAAATTGAAGTGGTCAGGGATCTGATGAAAGTGGAACCAGCAGACATCCTCATGCTCCAAGAGACAAAAATCGAAGGGGAAGCCCTTCTAGAGATCAGCAAAAACAAATGGCAGAAAAATACAGGGAAAGCAATCAGCGCAAGGGGCTCCTCCGGAGGTATAGCAACATTGTGGAAGGGAGAACAGTTCAGCCTCGTCAACTCCTGCAACACTCAACATTGGAGTTTTACAGAGCTAAAGCACATAGCAAGTAAGTTAACCATCGCATTATTCAATTTATATGTACCGACTTTGCACTCTGAAAAGAAAGAATGTTGGAAAACTTTAAACGAGTTTCTAGAACAAAACTCCCCAAACAACATAATCATTGTTGGAGACCTTAACCTAGTCATGAATGGTAAAGAAAAGAGGGGAGGAAGGCTCAGCAAGGACCAAATGATTTATGTAGTAGAAGACATGATA
Organism: Picea glauca; assembly: GCA_000966675.3. NCBI lineage: Eukaryota > Viridiplantae > Streptophyta > Pinopsida > Pinales > Pinaceae > Picea > Picea glauca. Next base: position 10,924 of record JZKD02S0672712.1, on the reverse strand, counting down.
CAACAGTGGGACCTAATGGATTTTAAACCACGCAAAGGGATATACACATGGACCAACAACGAGACAAGGGAGGACCACATTTCTGCTAGATTGGACAGGTTTCTGGTCCAAAGCACTTTGTGGTTGGAAAGGAAGCTAATCTCCACTTCCATCCTCCCCAAGCTTACCTCGGACCATAAACCCATCCTGCTCTTGCTAGAGGAAGAAGAAAAACTAGGCCCAATCCCGTTTAGATTCATCCCATTGTGGAAAAAAAAGAGTGGCTTTGTAGAGACGGTCTGAATGGCATGGTCTACCTCAGTTACTGGCTCTCCCAACTTTGTCTGGGAACAAAAATTAAAAATAACAAAAAAATCCCTCAAGGAATGGAGCAAACTCCCGGAAAGCAATCCCAATACCCAAAGAAAGGAGTTAGTGTAGCAGTTGGGAAAGCTGCAGAATGAAATGGAAACAATAGATATAGCCAAAACAGATCTGGAAAAGGAGCAAGCAGCCCAATGTAAATCTTACCGCTCCTTCAGAAATGAAGAAGAATACTGGAGACTAAAATCTCATAGCCTTTGGCTGGAAGCTAGTGACAGAAATACATCCTACTTCCATCGTCAATTTAAAGCCTGCCTCTCCAGGAACCACATCTCTGAGATCACAACCAATGACGGGAAGCTCTGCAAAGGAATAGACCAAATAAAGGTCGGTGTTGTCTCACATTTCCACCAACTTTACAGCAAAGAGAATGATGACAATGAAGAAGGCTATAAGGAATTCCTCACGAACATCCTGGCCCTGGTCACAAAAGAAGATAACATATCACTACTGAGCCCAACCAGCGAAGAAGAAATCAGCAAAATCATCTGGTCCATGGATCCTGACAAAGCCCCAGGACCAGATGGGTTCACTATCCATTTTTACAGGATCTGTTGGAATATAATCAAATCTGACCTCANGAGGTCTGGGGAACTCGGCGAAAATTGAAGCGGTCAGGGATCTGATGAAAGTGGAACCAGCAGACATCCTCATGCTCCAAGAGACAAAAATCGAAGGGGAAGCCCTTCTAGAGATCAGTAAAAACAAATGGCAGAAAAATACAGGGAAAGCAATCAGCACAAGGGGCTCCTCCGGAGGTATAGCAACATTGTGGAAGGAAGAACAGTTCAGCCTCGTCAACTCCTGCAACACTCAGCATTGGAGTTTTACGGAGCTAAAGCACATAGCAAGTAAGTTAACCATCGCATTATTCAATTTATATGTACCGACTTTGCACTCTGAAAAGAAAGAATGTTGGAAAACTTTAAACGAGTTTCTAGAACAAAACTCCCCAAACAACATAATCATTGTTGGAGACCTTAACCTAGTCATGAATGGTAAAGAAAAGAGGGGAGGAAGGCTCAGCAAGGACCAAATGATTTATGTAGTAGAAGACATGATACAACAGTGGGACCTAATGGATTTTAAACCACGCAAAGGGATATACACATGGACCAACAACGAGACAAGGGAGGACCACATTTCTGCTAGATTGGATAGGTTTCTGGTCCAAAGCACTTTGTGGTTGGAAAGGAAGCTAATCTCCACTTCCATCCTCCCCAAGCTTACCTCAGACCATAAACCCATCCTGCTCTTGCTAGAGGAAGAAGAAAAACTAGGCCCAATCCCGTTCAGATTCATCCCATTGTGGAAAACAAAGAGCGGCTTTGTAGAGACGGTCTGAATGGCATGGTCTACCTCAGTTACTGGCTCTCCCAACTTTGTCTGGGAACAAAAATTAAAAATAACAAAAAAAACCCTCAAGGAATGGAGCAAACTCCCGGAAAGAAATCCCAATACCCAAAGAAAGGAGTTAGTGCAACAGTTGGGAAAGATGCAGAATGAAATGGAAACAATAGATATAGCCAAAACAGATCTGGAAAAGGAGCAAGCAGCCCAATGTAAAGCTTATCGCTCCTTCAGAAATGAAGAAGAATACTGGAGACTAAAATCTCGTAGCCTTTGGCTGGAAGCTAGTGATAGAAATACATCCTACTTCCATCGTCAATTTAAAGCCTGCCTCTCCAGGAACCACATCTCCAAGATCACAACCAATGACGGGAAGCTCTACAAAGGAATAGACCAAATAAAGGTCGTTGTTGTCTCACATTTCCACCAACTTTACAGCAAAGAGAATGATGACAATGAAGAAGGATATAAGGAATTCCTCACGAACATCCTGGCCCTGGTCACAAAAGAAGATAACATAGCACTATTGAGCCCAACCAGTGAAGAAGAAATCAGCAAAATCATCTGGTCCATGGATCCTGACAAAGCCCCAGGACCAGATGGGTTCACTATCCATTTTTACAGGATCTGTTGGAATATAATCAAATCTGACCTCATCATAATGATAAAAGGATTCCTACAGAAAGCAAAAATAGGAGGCAGCACTAATTCTACTTTCCTTGCACTAATCCCAAAAGAAACAAACCCTACCTCCTTTGACAGATTCAGGCCAATCTCCCTATGTAATGCCTCTTATAAGATAATTGCAAAACTCCTTGCAAACAGAATAAAACCTCTACTGGGCAAGCTCATATCAGAATCGCAAGGAGGATTCGTCAGAGGGAGGCACATCTTGGACAATGTAATCCAAGTTTAGGAATCTATGCACTCCAGCAATATCAAAAAAGAGAAAGGCATGTTGATTAAGATAGACATGGAAAATGCCTTCGACAGAGTAAAGTTGTCCTTCCTATATCAAGTGCTTCTTTCATTCGGTTTTGAACAAGAGTTTGTAAAACTGATACAAGCCTGTACACACAACCCATGGAAAGCCCCTTTGGTAAACGAGAGACCAGCAAATTTCTTCAAATCTACGAGGGGGTTGAGGCAAGGTTGCCCCCTCTCTCCATTTCTGTACATTCTAATGGCGGATACCCTCAGCATGAAGTTGGAGCAGGAAAGGATAATAGGAGCAGCCCCGGGCTTGAGAATAGTGAAGAATCTGAAACCTATAAATCATGCTCTGTTTGTGGACGACTCTCTCATGCTAGGAGGATCCTGAAACATAGTAGCCTCTACATACAAGGGCACTCTTCAAGCCTACTGCAAGGTGTCTGGAGCTATGATAAGTGAAAGGAAAAGTGTTGTCTACAGTTGGAACATAGCAGAACATGAAACTTAAAAAATAGCATGCACCTTGGGGTTCAAAGGGAACTCAAAATGGGAAAAGATACAGTACCTTGGGCTACCATTATCACTGGGCATAAATAGAGTCAACCTGTGGGAAGGAGTTTTAACTAAAATCAAAGGAAAAATCAAAGCCTGGGGAGGACACTGGCTCACCCATGGAGGCAAATTAACTCTGATAAAAGCAGTCATCTCCTCACTGTCGATCTATCAAGCATCCTACCTCCTAGCACCTAAATTGATAGCTGGGCAAATCAAAAAACTGATGAGAGACTTCTTGTGGCATGGTGGGAAAGGGAATCAACGAAAGTTTCACTTGGTCAGTTGGGAGACAATCAAGCGGCCTCTGAGAGAAGGTGGGCTACAGATTCGAGATCCAGCTCTGGTCAACACAGCTCTTGGTTGCAAAATCCTGTGGAAGATGCATAGCGACCCCACTCACCCTGCCAGCAAAACGTTAATACACAGATATATCCCAAATGCCAAAATTAGAAACCTTCAAAACGCCACAAGCAGGAAGACCACGCTGCTATGGCAGTTGTGCATCAAAGGGGCACGATTTTTCTGTCAAAATCTGTACCGCGTCCCTAGCAATGGAAAACGAACCAAACTCTAGACAGATTGGATCATGGGGAATCCGCCCCTTGCTTTAAATGCCATCTTGAATGAAATTCGTGATTTTATTGAGCACAGAGGAATGCAGAGCATCAATGACATATCAAAGTGGGACGAAGACAGCTCCTGGTCAGATTGGCATTTCAGCAACGTCCCAGATCGCCTCCTCCAGCAACTTGAAATGCTCAAAGCAGAGCTTCGAGAGGCAGCTCTTGTGCACAAGACAGAAAAAGACATTTGGGGTTGGGGACCCACAGGAACATATTCAGCAGCTAAAGGTTACGCTCTGCTATAGCAACAGAAAAACAGACCACCCTCGGCAAGGTTTTGGTTGGAGGTATGGGACTCAATGGCGATCCCGAAGGTAAACTTCTTCTTCTGGACACTAATGCACAAAAATATTTTGACTGGTGAAAATTTATTGAAAATAAATATTTCCGATCCACACAGATGTTCTTTATGCAGAGAAGCCATGGAAACCTCGGATCACTTGTTTGTAGACTGCCACTTCGCAAACAAAGTCTGGCAGCTCATCCTCCATGGCCTCAAGGTCGCTGCCCCCCCCAACATCTTAGTAGTGGATCTATTCACAACTTGGAAGGATAGGTACCCTTCGCTCTCTCTGAAAACTTTATGGTCCAGAGTCTGGATCTCCATCCCCAACTACGTGTGTTGGAAGCTTTGGCTAGCAAGAAATGAGCAAATTTTTAACAACACAGAGTGGACCCCCAATATGGTAGCAGCGAAAGCAAAAGGCCTCCTCCTAGAAACTTTGAGCTCTCAAAATCACAAGACCGACACCTCGCTGCAACAGTAGGAAAAGAAGTGGCTCGGCGCCTCCATGTTGAACCTTCGGATCCATAGCATTGCAAAATCCCATCTCGAAACAAAATGGAGGCTAAGAGATAATCACGACATTTTCTAGAGTTGGTGGCAGAAGCAAGGTATAACTTCAGTCTTCTTCGATGGCGCCTCCAAGGGAAACCCCGGGACAGCGGGAGCTGGAGGAATCATTTACTCCAGTGAAGGGAAAATACTTGAAACCTTTTGTTGGGGACTATGACAGCGAACCAACAACCAAGCAAAAATCCTGAGTTTGATAAAAGTCTGCCAGATAGCCAAGGAAAGAGGACACTGGGAGCTACAAGCGTTTGGAGACTCTGAAATCTTGATCAAAATGATACATTCGAGAGGACAGTTTAATGACGCTAGACTAAACAAGAATCTACAAAGGTTAAGACATATTCTAAAAGACTTCGCCTCCTTCAACTGCTATCATATACTCAGAGACTCAAACAAAGAAGCAGACAAATTAGCCAACAAAGGATGCCTCTTGGCCAAAGGAGAACTCAACATAAACGATGGAGACCCAGAAAAAATTTGTATTCCTTGAAAGGGACAGCAGATTGTAAAAGAATGTAGAAGGTAGAAGGCTTTTGTGAAGGTTGTAAGGCTGCGGCCAGCTGGATTTTTCAATTAATAAAATTCATAATCGTTTTAGTTAAAAAAATATATATGTGTGTTTTAAGATAATGTCAGATAGTTGATAGGGATCACCATCCGTAAACAATCGCAATCCTGGGCCTGCCAGCCCTAGAGTCCGTCTGTCATTTTGTATATCGCGGAACTCTGAGTGTTGAACAGTGAGAGTGAGAACATGGAACTTGACATTGATCTGGATAGCATATTCTGCAACCTTGATCAGCCGGGAGACGCGATTCACCATAGCTACCCAATGGACATAGTTGATACCGAAATTTTTTACGAAGATGAATCCTTCGTATTCCAGAGTGTTGTTTTTGAAAGAGAATCTACAAATTAATTATTGAAAAGAGAGACGTAAAAAATAACAAAAGAAAATATCGTTCAAAAGTTGACCTTGCCAATATGCAGCCGTCCCAAATCTCTGGACTTCACGGAGCAACCGGAGATGCTCTTCATGATTCCATTGGAGTCATTGAGGTCGATAATGTCAGACTAAAGGACCGGATCAATGAATTAGAGGAAGCTTTGATTCCTATGCCATTGCTTTCCAGTCCTTTGGCAATAGTCATGCCTGCGACCCCCTGCAGCAAAGCTAAAAGCATCCTCCAGCTTCCTCGCATCATGTAGAATATATGTGGAGAAAAATATCAAGAAAAGAATGGAACCGGTTACTAAGGCCTGGGAAACATCACAAATTATGGATTTCCTAGGAAGGAGGGAACATAACTTGCTCGAACTTTTGCAGACGGATTTTAAAAATGAAGAAAATTTCTATCTGGACACGGTCATCCCTTTTTCCTTTCATGTCAACAACATGGCAGACACGACAAGAAGACAACATGATCTCCCCTCCAAAATCTGGATCACTCAATTAGAAGCATGTTGGAAAGAGAAGGTGAAGAACCTGTATCGCATCGTCCAATCATGTGAGCAAGCAATATCAAAGAAAGAAACATTATTCACAAAGCTCACCAAAATAGACTTAGCCAGAATGACCAACGAGTTCCAGGACCCCATCTTAATCGTCAACTCGTTGGCGTTAACCAAGCAAGCTTTCGATAAACAAGTTGATAATTTTAAGGCGTTGTCTTTAGAAAAATTTTACAGGATTCTTGAATATGGTGAAGATCACGTGGACAACTAGCTAGTCCTCTATTCGATACAGAATCGAGACATTGATCAGGCTCTATGTAATATTTCTATTGATCTAAGCGAATTAGAAAAGCAACTTTTCAGCATAAAAATCCAGAATGACATCAACGTCACCCCCTTGAGAAGCTACATTGAAGAATTTGTCGAAACGAACTTGAAGCGGGTCGTTGACGAAAGCCAACAAGAAAAGGCATCAGCAAGCAAATAGAAAAAATACTTATAGGTACCATCGTTGTAAGTCTATACTGATGACATCCTCCTTTGTTTATCAATCCAATTATTCCACCTTTTCTTAATAGAAATCTCTAGCCAAAGACTGATATCTTCGCATTTCTTCTTTTCAAGTATTACACTCAATTGTCTCCCACTTCTTCTTTCCACAGTCCTATTTCTTGTACATATTTCTCTTATGGTCCGCGGGAGCCCCAATCCCAGTCTATAAGACAAACACATATAAATTTCCAGGAATATGTAACAAACTATTATTTTTTGATATATTCCAAATAAAACTATTTTTTTGTCTCCTTTTATATTTATGTGCTCCTAGATTTTTATCTTCAGCTATGTTGAATGTTGAATGTCAAGACATTCTGTTTATTTTATTTGATCACTCATTTAAATTTGAGATACCATATTTGACATATATATATATATATGATAAACGCATTTAAATTCTCAGGAATATGTAACACACTTTTTATTTTTTGATATAAATGTCATAAAATTGTGTTTAATAGTTTTTTTCTACTCACACATATACAGAGTATGTCATTTCTTGCATGTTTTCCACATGTCCTTCATGTTGCTTGCCACATCTGCGCTGCAATTTCTATCTGCCCCCGCTACTTTTTCCCCATCCATCTGCATTTATCCCCAATTCAACCCGGCAGAGACTTCGCTTCCATGCAGCACTTGTTGAATTTGCATTTGCATGGAACGTGTGTTGCATAAAGTAGGCCTTTTATTTGGTGGAACCTAGGGGCACTACAGAGATAATTTTTTGGATTCCATAATAAATTACAATATTCATAAATATGCATCCCACATATAGTGGCGTAATCAAACCACACTCTAATGTGCTTTTTTAGATGATATTGTCTAAGAAATATAGAATTATTTTCTTTTGAGATACATGCCCCTTACCAAAAACATTATTCTCTTAAATGGATGGAAGGTCCATCTATGTAAATTATCTTCCTTCTCATCCAATTCCATTGTTATTGTTTTTCCATCTCCATTGAGCAATTGAGGTACTAATAGGCCTAGTGAGGATAAGCAAAGCAAAAGGAAACATTAAGAAGGGTTGACCGACCCTTCTATTGACGAGAAAAAATATTTGTCTCACTAGTATTCATTCTTCTACTAGGAAAATCAACCTAGTAATCCATAGTAATGATAAGTGTTAGTGAATATAAAATAAACATGGAGAAGTGTTGGTTGAACTTTTCATAGAATCACGCTTGCAAGTAGTGCAATGCATACGACTGGAGAGAAGAGTTGATCAACCCTTGTTAAATATTCCTCCCATGAAGACTAATTGGCATATCAATGGGGATGGTGAGGATAAGCAAAGCGAAAGGTGACACTAAGAAGGGTTGGATGACCCTTCTATTAACAAGAAAAAGTAGTTTTCCTATCCATCTTCGTTCTTATACTAGCAAAGATAATACAGTTATCCATAGAAATGATAGGTACTACAAAATACAAAATAGACATGGAGAAGAGTTAAGCAACATTTTTATGGATGTTCACAAGTAGTGTGATTCGTACCGCTATAGATAAGCCTCTCCTCTATCCCTTCCTAAATAATCCTCTTGCATGGATAAATTGAGGTATCAATAGGAATTGTGAGGATAAGAAAAGTGAAATGAGACATTGATAAGGCTCGGTCAACCCTTTTATTGACGAGCCAAAATAGTGTTATGAATAACATTAAATTTTTAGGATAAAGTTGTTCTATCATTTTTCATTCTTCTACCAGTAAAGATAAGAGGTGCATCTACAACCCAAGTAAATATTGCATGTCTACAAAATTAATAAATTAAATTGAAAAAAAAAAATTAAGTCCATAAAAATGAAAATTGAAAAAATGGCCAAGTAGAAAAATTTATTAAAAAAAAACTTAAAAAATAGAGACAACAATAACTATAAAACTCTACAATAAAATAAACCAGTATAGATCCATCTTAACCCTGAATCTTCGAAGAATTGCATTTATGTTTCTTTTGACCCTTCTAGATGCTCATTAGATACAAACTTAAGGTGGATATATGCTATTTATACATAGAAATGGGAGGTAATAATGAAATAAAAATAGACATGGAGAAGGACTGGGCAAGTGTTTTGTGGATGCTCGCAAGTAGTGAAACGCATACAATTACGACAATGAGTACAAAGAAACTTCCTAAGTATTTATTCCATGAAGATAAATTTAGCAATCCATAAAAATGGTAGAGATAAGTTAAACAAAAAGGATATCATTAGGAAGGGTGGAATAACCACTCTATCTATAAGCACAATTAATTATATAAACACGAGAATTAGAAATATCAAGTGACAAGGAGAAGAGTGTTGAAAGTGCATTATTAATGGATACACCGAAGAGTTAATCAATCATTCATGGGTATTCTATTAGAAATTATCAATCTAGTTATCCATGGGAATCATAGATATTAGTGCATAATACAAAGTGGACATGGAGAGGTGTCAGACAACCCTTTTATGGATGCTCACAAGTAGTGCAATGCATATTTTTATGAAGAAGAATCGGTCAACCCTTCTTAAATATTCCTTTTGGAAAGAGCAATTGAAGTATCAACATGGATAAATAAGGCTTAAGTGAAAATTTATGTGGAGAAGGGCTAGGGGAATTTTATTTGGTAAAAAAATTAGTTGATTTAATTGTTCAAGTAAATTTGCCTCTTCATTTATCTTTGCATAGGATATATTAAAGGTTTTAGACCACTTGCATTTGATTAGTGGTAGCTTAAATAATTCACTATAGTATATTTGAATAATTTGTTGTATAGTTCCTGGGTATCCAGTTCACTATTAATAACAGTATTGCCTAAAGCATGTCTATGATAGAGTTATTGGAATGACACCTTAACTCCATAATATTTTGTCATTTTCTTAGAATTAGTCTTTTCCACCCCGAAATTATGGTCATATGGATAAATTCAAGGATACATGTGTAGTTGTTATAAAATATAGAAGAATTTGTATGTGATATGATTGTGAATAATATGTGTGTGCGCGCATGTGTAAAAAGTATATCATGATAAACTAATCATTCTAATAATCAAAATATTCAACTTTATTCATTGTAATTACATGTATGTGACAATTATTTATATATTTGGTCTATAAATAACATATCTTCATGTAAGCACATCTTATAGTGATGCTTAATGTATCAACAATTTTTTAAGTTTTGATTCACATATAATGTATTTGTCTCTATACATTCTAGTGTAAAGTTTTGGTCCACATTTCTTGCAGTCCATCATGTAATGTTTTATGTTGATTATTTATTTGAACTTTTAAAGTCTTCTCCTCTTTATTTTTATTTTCTTTCAAAGGAGTTCAGACTAATATCTTGTTGCATCTGAAGTATATGACATAAATTTATCTATTAATTATATTTTATCGATATAGATATAAATTAATTTGAATATCAAAATTTATGATATATTAAATTTAAAATATAAATAAGATCTAATAGGAAAAAGAAAACATTAAAATTTTAATGAAAAAAGTGAAAAATCCATTAATATTATTAGTATATTAAAAAAACAAAAACAAAAACAAGCAAACAAAAACTCACGAATATATCTATCATCCCTTGCTTGTAAATAATATATCTATCCATAATGAAACATCATCATCATCTTTGTCTGTAAATAAATTGTAACACTTGAAACAATCATTCCCATCAACTCTCTTTTCTACAACTTTGGTTCCAAATCCTCTTAAAACCTTTTTGTTTGGCAACAAGCTTTACACCTAAGTATTCATTATGTCCTATTTCTACATTCCTTTGGTTCCAAATCCTCTTAAAACTTTTTTTTGGCAACAACGTTTACACCTAAGTATTCATTATGTCCTAAGCTCGTAGTTTCACTCTTGGAAGTGCTCATTTATAAGTAGTAGTTTCATCCTAGGAAGTGCTCATTATTTAAATGGGTTTATCCCTCCTAGCATCAAACATACATTATAGGGCCAGTGGATTTATAAATGTGAGAATTGATGAGATTGTCAATTATGTTTTTGTTTTTTGTTTTTAAATTTGTAATTATGGTTTCTTTATTTTAAATTTGTAATAACTAAGTTAAAATGTTAAAATATTAAGACTATTCATTATAATATTAATGTTTTTTTTAGTATTTGTCAGATTTTTAGTGTTAAGTTTCTAAATTGGTTGTTTCTATGTATGTGGACTTCACTTAATGTTCTTAGTCTACACAGCTCATTTTACAGTGACTACCATTTTCGGAATATATATATATATATA
>JZKD02S0672689.1:200985-245720 GCA_000966675.3 Picea glauca | reverse complement strand
CCGTACCATTTCTAGTTTTTGTCCTTTCAATTACTATTTATGGTAAATCACATTTGAAGTCTCGACATGTTACGTCTAAAATCTTTTCCATGCCTGCTCTACCGACTGCATTGACGTACTTACCACGTCACTACCCAGAATTTTCACGTTGATTTCATTAGCCCACGCCGTATCTTTCCTGCTCTACCCCATTCCAAGCAACTGGAGGGCTTCCCACTAAAAGTTGTGTTAGTAGGTAGAGCAGGAAGATCGGATTGAACTAGCCGTTGGCGTCGACTCTGGAAATATTTAATTCTTTTAACCCAATCACGGGAACACGAGAAATATGGCGAGGAATCCAGGTCACAGGACACATACCTGGTGTGAAATAACCTAAATTGAAAAATAATTGACTATAATCAAAGAAAAAATAATTGACTATAATCAAAGAACCCTTCGTGAACGAAACGTCAGTTTGTAACAATCCATTCAAAGTCGGCGCTGACAAAAAACTAGAATCACGCATTTTATTCTGTAACCTAATCTGTAGGGCAATCGGCCAGACAAAAAACTAGAACCATGCATTTTATTTTGTAACCTAATCTGTAGGGCAATTTAGAGAATTGTAATACGTTACATGTGCTTGACAACCTGGATGGAAGCGGCGTGTCCAGTAATCCTATCGTGTGTATGAAGATCGCAATGAACTGGTTCTTTGATTATAACGATATGAGAGAAAAACTTGAAAGTTCATTAAATAATATTTAACTATTTTAAAGTAATATTCCAGTCTCCATTTGTTATTTCGATGGCCGTGAAGACTAAGAATATCATTCAGTTCCAGAAATTGTCTCCTGAAATTGAACAATCCCATGATACTTCAGAGAAGTCTGTCAATTACCCATGTGATATCCACTATCGTGAGAAAAAGAGACAACTTTGAAGGGCAATCATTTGACTGTCAGTGTGTTTTTTTTTCATGATCCGCCTCTCACACACATGCTCAAGCTGATCACAATCTCCAATCCTTGGCCAGCAAAGTATATGGAATGTTTCCAAGAATTCTTGGGAGATTGTGTTGAACAACATCATGAGGACATTAGAGAGTAGTACGTGAAACGGAGATGCAAGGGCAAGATTAAAGGGATATGAACAATCAAAATCTCAAAATGAGGAGGACATCAACAATGAAATGGAACTAGGAAAATCATCTCTTTCTGACCCATGAACCTAAGTTCTCCTATGAGAGAACAACACTAATTCAGAATGCAATCAATGGCCTATGTTAAATATTTTTGTTGAATTTATTATCATGGGAGTCTGGACAAGACCCACACTCTACTAAATTAGAAGCATTTCACATCTCCACATAGCTGGCATGAGCCTTGATATGTTCAATGTTTATTCTCAAATGGTGTCCATAATTGAATCTATGTGTAAACCAATCTTCTCTTAGCTAGCTCTAATTACTTGTCTTAATACAAGGTATGTCTTCAAATTACTTAAGAATTTAACATTAATGTTTCACTCTCCTTTGCATTGTCTTCAGATTTGCCTTTTTTCATGTTTTGGGAATTTTATAGAAGACTCTAACATCTTATATGTTTTGGGAATTTTATGGAAGATTATAACATTTTATATTTGAAATGAATATATCAATTTTTAATAGTCAAAGACAAATACATTAGACAATAATGAAAGACAAATACATGTTTTAAAATTTTATGGAAGACTATAATATCTTATATTTGAAATGAATATATCAATTTTCAATAGTCAAAGACAAATACATTAGACAATAATGAAAGACAAATACATTGGAAATTTCATGGAATATATCAATATATATCAATTCCAAATACATTGGGAATTTCATCTAAGACAACATCTTATACTTAAAATGAATATATAATTCCAAATACATTGAGAATTTCATCTAAGACATCATCTTATACTTGAAATGAATATATCAATTCTCAATAGTTAAAGACAAATACTAGAATTTATTAGAGACCATTTAAAATTGATATTGGGCTTCATAAAATATCAACTAAAATGAAAACCTTGTAAAGTCAATAATTTATTTATATTTTATTGGTATAGGGTGCTTGTACAAAGTTTATGGTAGAAAAAATAGTATTGAAAAATGAATTTCATAAAAAACATCATCTTATACTTGAAATGAATATATATGTGAGCAAGCTCACATATATAATTCCAAATACATTGAGAATTTCATCAAAGACATTATCTTATACTTGAAATGAATATATCAATTCTCAATGAAATGAAATACAAGCATTTATTAGGGACTATTTTAAATTGATATTAGGCTCCATGAGATATCGACTAAAATTAAAACCTTGCAAAGTCAATAATTTATTTATATTTTAGTGGTATAGGGTGTTTGTGCAAAGTTTATGGTAGAAAAAGTATATTGAAAAATGAATTTCATAGAAGACATTTGAAATGAATATATCAATTCCAAATACATTGGAAATTTCATCAAAGACATTATCTTATACTTGAAATGAATATATCAATTATCAATAGTCAAAGACAAATACAAGAATTTATTAAGGACCATTTTAAATTGATATTGGGCTCCATGAAATATCAACTAAAATTAAAGCTTTGCAAAGTTAATAATTTATTTATATTTTATTAATATAGGGTGCTTGTATAAAGTTTATGGTAGAAAAAGTGGTATTGAAAAATGAATTTCATGGAAGACATCATCTTATACTTGAAATGAATATATCAATTCCAAATACATTGAGAATTTCATGTAAGACATTATCTTATATTTGAAATGAATATATCAATTCTCAATAGTCAAAGATAAATATAAGAATTTATTAGGGGCCATTTTAAACTGATATTGGGCTCCACAAAATATCAATTCAAAATGAAAACCTTGCAATGTCAATAAATTATTTATATTTTATTAGTATAGGGTGCTTGCACAAAGTTTATGGTAAAAAAGGTGGTAGTGAAAAATTAGGGAAGGTGTTTGTGTAGGAATACATGTGTTATTTAAAATGTGCATGCATTCCTTTTACAAAAGACTTTGTGCCTTCCAAAACAACACCACCATGAAAGCATGCATAAGAACATGCATGCTAGTAACTCCAAAACTTAAATAATTATTCTAGTAATTTTTCCATAACCTTTTATTTAGACATTTTTTTGGCATTTTTTAACTCATTGGAAAGGTCTCAACGAGCACTACAATGTTTATGTTATGATTTGTGCTCTTTGGATGGTTTGCACACGAGGGATGGGTTTTGGGGACTTATCATTGTCAAGGGAGGAAAACAAGGGAATTAGTGATCCAGATGGATATCGATGGCCACCCACCTATTCCACTGATTCAAAGGAAAGTTTTCCATTTTGGTAGTTTTTTATATTTTTTCGAGTCCCAAACTTCCAAGGCCATTTTGAAGCCCTAAACGATGTTTTTTGGACTTTTGGGGGTCATGGGTGTCTAAAACAGGCCCTGACCCAATTAGAAGTTGTATTTATTGGATAGATCTTTCTGACAAGGTATCGAATGCCCCTAACAGAGATCATATGCAAAAGTTACTCCCTTGGGAAGTTGACATACCAACTACCCCCATCAAGACCAACAAACCTTTTGGCGTTTCATCTTCCAAAGTTAGGGTTTGGGATTTTCTTTATGTTAAAAAGGCCTCTAGAGCCTCATTTCAAACATCATTATCTTCTTGTGAATGAGCGTAGCCATCACATCGCTTCTCAAAGATAAGTTGTCACCATTCTAGCGAGTTCATTCACTCTGTATTTTTACAATTCTGTACATTTCGCTCATTAATAGAAATTGTGTATTACTATATATATGTGTCTATTGTTATATATTTGATATATCTCTATTATATTATTGACTCTCTTGCAATATCTCTATATATTTCTTTGTTATATCTCCTCTCTCATTTCGTGCTCAAAATAATCTGGATCAGTGGTATTAGAGCATGTTGCTCTTGGTCATTTTTCCATTTTGGTAGTTTTTTATAGTTTTTCGAGTCCCAAACTTCCAAGGCCATTTTGAAGCCCTAAACGATGTTTTTTGGACTTTTGGGGGTCATGGGTGTCTAAAATAGGCCCTGGCCCGATTGGAAGTTGTACTTATTGGATAGATCTTTCTGACGATGTATCGAATGCCCCTAACAGAGATCATATGCAAAAGTTACTCCCTTGGGAAGTTGACATACCAACTACCCCCATCAAGGCCAACAAACCTTTTGGCGTTTCATCCTCCAGAGTTAGGGTTTGGGATTTTCTTTATGTTAAAAAGTCCTCTAGAGCCTCATTTCAAACATCATTATCTTCTTTTGAATGAGTGTAGCCATCACATCGCTTCTCAAAGATAAGTTGTCACCATTCTAGCGAGTTCATTCACTCTGTATTTTTATAGTTCTGTACATTTCGCTCATTAATAGAAATTGTGTATTACTATATATGTGTGTCTATTGTTATATATTTGATATATCTCTATTATATTATTGACTCTCTTGCAATATCTCTGTATATTTCTTTGTTATATCTCCTCTCTCATTTCGTGCTCAAAATAATCTGGATCAGTGGTATTAGAGCATGTTGCTCTTGGTCATTTTTCAGTGCATGTACCCAACGAGGTATGAGTATAGAAAGTTGGGTCTCGATCTTGTCTCTCTCAAGGAAAATCTCTCTTGCATGCCCAAGAAACCCTCCATCGCAGAAGAAAAAAGAAATGACAAAGCACAAGCTTCTATTAATATGTTGCTTGAGAAATCCCTCACACGACAAAGGGATGAAATGATGGAGAATTTTTCCCAAATCCTTCAACACCTGCCGATAACAGCAGACACGACTTCATTAAGAAACCACTTTGGAGGCACCGCTCCTCTCAAGGTACAAATAAATTTTGATATTCTTGTATTTGAAGGTCAAATAAATGCAAATGCTCAAGAAAAATGGTCAAATCTACTAGAAGGTTATTTCTCTATGCACAATTTTTTCGACAGGGAAAAGATTACCTTTGCAATCGTTAAGGCTCTCCCCCATGTCAAAAATTGGTGGGAAACTTACTGTGAGCAAATTTCCAGAGATGTCGTCAAGGAACAATATTACCTTGTTGGCAACTATGAAGACCAGTACATGAGATGGACCATGCTGTGTCAAGAGAGGGGCCAAGTAGTGTTAGAGTTCACCAATACCTTCCATACCTTGTACACCAAGATGGGTATCCAATATTATGAGCGACATTTGGTTCTGAAATACTGTGGGGCTCTACATAGGTACATCCAAACCAAAGTGGAGTTTATGTACATCTCATCACTGGGAGATGCTTATCGATATATTGCCAAAATCGAGTAGAAATTTAAGCACCAAAACAAACGAGATTTTGGGTCTGCAAATCCGCAACAACCAAAGTATGGTAAAGACAGCCCTAACAACCAGTGTCTAGAAAACTAGTCCAAGCCACAAGAAAGGAAGGGTAACATAAATATGAAGAAGGAAACTGGAAAGTGGTGCGATTTCCACAAAATCCCCTAGCACAACACTGACGAATGTCACTTAGAACAGTTATTGGTGGCCGAGATCAAAGAAAAAGAGTCAAACCACGATTCAAAATCTGAATAAGAAAAAATGAAAGGAAACAGATGATCCAACTTTTAAGAACAAAATGAATAAATATTATTATTATTCTTAACATAGAACACAAGGAACAATAACAGAGATACAATAAAATTGGCTTCTATTCAATAAGGAAATATGTTGAAACTGTAAAATGTAGACTGAAACAAGATTGCTAAAATTATGTGAGTTTATCTATGAGAAGAGATGTGACGACCACGCTCATTAGCAAGAAGATGTTTACAATGAGGCTCTCCAAGCATTTTTAACAATAAACAGGAATGCCAAAACCCTAGACATCCAAAAACCTAACTCTAGGAGATGAAGCGCCAAAATTCATGTGGGCTCCGTTGGGGTAAGCTAGTACATCAACTTCCCGGGGTCGTAACTTTTGCATACGATATTTGTTTTAGGCGCACGATAGCCCGTTGGAAAGGTCTATTTGAGGACTACACATGTTGTCATCAGACTCTAACTAGGTTTATAGTTTGACTGTGGTGAACCCTAAAAACATTCTTTAAGGCCTCAAAATGGCCTTGGAAGTTCGCGACCCGAAAACTAGAAAACATCTGTCAAACTAAAAACTACCAAAATGAGCCAGTTTGAATAAGTGGGAGGCCAACAACATCCATATGGATCAATCCTCCCCCCTTAGGAATAAATGATCTCCATTGCGTTGAGTTCCCCCATCAAATGAGGAAATTTCTAGTGAATTTGGCCCCATGTGAGCCACTTGCCTTGGTGCAGGAGTTGCCTTGCTTTGACAACTCGATAAAGATGGATCCTTTGTTGTCAAGTTCCCTTGACCTATGTGTTCACAATATGATCATTGGATGCCTGTTGCAGGCAGTCAGGGTTGAGCTTTGTGGGTGTCAATTGTTTTTCTATCTCTGAGGTGTCCAATAATGGTGGGAAATATGGATGAAGGATATCCACATTGAACACTGGATGCAGGCCAAGGAAAGGGGGAATGTTTAGCTCAAAATCATTGTTGCCCACGGCCTTGGTGATGTTGTAAGGTCCATAAGAGAGTGGGAAAAGCTTTTGATGGGGCCCTGTAAGGCGTTCTTTCTGCAAGTGCAACCAAACATTGTCTCCCACCTGAAACTTATGTGGCACCCGGTGTCGATCATGGCACTACTTGTACTTGGCATTGGACTTCTGTAAAATATCCTAAATCTATAGGCGGATTTGTTGGATCCACTCAATGAACTGGGTGGCTTTGTTAGCTTCAGTTGGAGTAGGTGATGAGTCGGTCGAGGTGGACGCAATGGGTAGTGAAACATCCATGGGACCCAATGGTTGGAATCCCAACCCCACTTGAAAGGGGCTATGGTCGGTTGAGCTATCTAGGGCTTGGTTGTAGCTATGTTGAACATATGGAAGACTCTCATCCTATGTGCAAGGGTGCTTAGAATTGTACATGCGTAGGATATGCATGAGCATCCGATTAATGACCTTGATTTGGCCATTTTTATGGGGGTGGAAGGCAGTGGATTTGGTGTCCAGAACTAACCAGAGGCTCGACTAGAATATGTTGAGGAACTGACTATCCCGATCTGAGACAATGGTTTATGGGATTCCAAAATGTACCCATACTCGTTCAAAGAAGAACTTGACAATGGCCTCTGCTATGATGATTTTCTTGCATGTGACCATAATCACCATCCTGGAAAAGTGATCAACAACCACAAAAACACAGTCATTTCCCATTTTGGTGGATGGAAGGCCCGACATGTAGTCCATTGAGATGGATTCCCATGGCCTGTCAGGTGTAGGAAGTGGGGTGTACAAGCCCTATTTCTTAGTGGTTGGTTCGGCAATGGCATAGACAATGCAATACATGATATACTTATTGACGTCCTGTTGAAGTTTCAACCAATAGAAATGTTGTTGCAGCACTGCCACTGTCTTTTCAACCCCAAAGTGTCCTGCCACCCGACAATAGTGGGATTCCCAAATCAACTTTGCTCGCTAACTTGATGGAATGCAGAGATGGCTCATATGGCACAACAACCTATCCTGAAGATGGAAATTATTGAAAATTGAGTTTTCGCCCAACATTTGGTAGGTGGTGGTGAAGTCAGGCTCTGTCTCATAGAGGTGGGGCCATTTGAAGGTCTCGTGGCTACAAGATTCTAGCATCGTGGTGAGTGTCATGACTGGAGGTCGGCTAAGGAAATCAATGACTCGGTTGGTACTTCATTTTTTATACTTGATGTTGAGGTGGAACTACTGCAATTATGAGGACCACTTCTGATGGCAGTCATTCTACAATTTGCCTTGTTTCTGCATGAACTGCAGTGGCTTATGAATAGTTTTTATGATTGTCTCCTTCGCAAGAATGCAATGCCTCCACTGGCGACATTCTTTCACATTGGAGTAAATCTCTTTTTTGTAAGTAGGGTACTTATGGATGACATCTGACAGTGTCTCACTATGATAGGCCACGGGGTGGTCATGTTGAGTGAGGATTGCACCCGCATCATAGTTTGAATCATCTATATCAATCTCAAAGTTCTATTGCAGGTCCAATAATGAAAGTGTTGGGGTTGAGCATAAGCATTGCTTCAAATCATCGAATGCTTATTGTTGGGACAGGCCCCACACAAATTTTCACTTACCACCACCCCTGGTTACTTGGCTGAGGGCCCATGCAATATGGGAAAATCCCAACACAAACCTACGATAGAAATTGGCAAGGCCTAAGAAGCTCTGAAGCTTAGTGATTGTGGTTGGGGCTGGACAGACACAGATGACCTGTATCTTGGTTGGATCTGCATGCACACCATGTCTATCAATGATGTATCCTAGGTACTGGACCATGTCCATGTCGAAGGAGCATTTTTCCAAGTTGGCATATAGCTTGTGTTGTTGCAGGGTGTGCATAACTTGTTGAATATGCTGCAAGTATTCCGCCCAAGTCTTGTTGTAGATAAGGATGTCATCCAGATACACCACTAAAAAATCATTGGTGAAAGGTTGTGGGATATCATCCATCATCCTCATGAAAGTTGTTGGAGAATTTGTCAAACCAGAGGGCATGACTAGCCATTCAAAAAGACCTTATTTTGACTTGAAGGTGGTCTTCCATATATATTTGTGTTCTATTGGGACCTGGTGGTATCCAGACTTCAGATCAATATTACTAAAGTATTTGGACCCCTTGAGCTTATCAAGGAGATCGTAAATTCAGGGAATTAGGTATCGATTCCTGACTGTGATTTTATTTAGAGCCTAGTAATCAATGCAAAGTCGTCAGGTCTCGTATTTCTTTTGTACCAGCACAATTGGGCTCCCAAAAGGCGATGAGATTGGACAGATGTTCCCCTTGTGGAGTAGTTCTTGTATATGTCGCTTGATCTCCTCATTCTCTAACAGAGGGTGACAGTAGACTGACCCATTGGGTAGCGATGCGATGGGGGTCAAATTGATGGGATGCTTGACTTGACAGTGCAGAGGTACCTCGGTAGTTGAGGAGAAGATATTTTTGTATTCTTCCACAACCTTATCCACTTTCTTCTACTGTGTGGAGAATTCACCTGTGGAGGCCCTGGATGTGGCTACAATGTTTCGCTCGCTCTGAGAGTGAATCACTAAAAAGACAAGCTTCGCGGTCTGAGAGATGATCTTCCTGCATTATTTGGAAGAGATCAAGGAAATAACACTAGGTGGGAATGCCTCGAGTATCCTATACAATTTCCTATTCAAAGTAATAATAAAACTACAAGGCCTAAAATCATATACATCATGATGTTTCCATAAATAAGTTTGGCCCAAAATAACATTACAAACTTCGAGAGGAGCAACATCACACAATTCCTCATCTTTGAAGGGCTTGATGTCGTACGATAGGCAACATTGTTGGCTGACACAAAGATTGCTTCCTTGGCAGAGCCATCCAATGGTATAGGGTTGCAGGTGCGATGATGCTAGCAGGGCTAATCGCTTGATGATATCTACTGAGATGAGGTTCTTCTGGATACCACTATCAATGATGAAGTTCAACGAAGTGCCTTTCACCACATATGTGAATGAAAGAGGCACTCACCTTCCTCTCGCTCATCTGGTTCACCGAGTTGGATCTTGGTGGTAGCAATGGTGGCATTTGGTTTTGCTTCAATGATCCATATACCCCTTTCTGGTTTTGACTTAGATTCGAAACCCGCATCTGATTCAGAGTATTTCAACTCAGCCACCAACGAATTCTTTGAGTGACAATCAACCATGTTATGCTAGGGGATTTTATGGAAGTTGCACCACTTCCCGGTATCTTTCTTCATATTTTCAGCGTCCCTCTTTGGTTTCGGCTTAGAATGGTTGTCCTAGGGCTTCCCATATTTTCTTTGTCCTTTTTTATGTGGGGTGGGGATTCCATTTCTTTGCTTTTGATGTGAGGGGTTCCCAAGCCCAAATTTTCGTGTCTTTTGTTTATGCTTATGCTCAATTTTGAGGACATATTGATAGGTCACGCCCAAGGACGAGATGTTCAGAAACTTAATTTCAGCCTAGATGTATCTATGCAAACCACCGCGATATTTGAGCACCATATGTCACTCAAAATCTTTGATACCCAACTTGGTGCGCAAGGAACAGAAGATATTTGTGAACTCTGGCACCACTTGGTCTCTTTCCTGTCACAATATGGTCCATTTTTTATATAGGTTGTCATAACTTTCGACAGGGTGGTATTGTTCCTTAATATAATCCCTGAATGACTCCCACATGACCACGAATATAAATAATGAGGGCTCCTCTGTTTCCTTTTTCTCACAAAAAGTCTCCCACCAATCTTTGACATGGGGAACGAATTTGAGGAGTGCAAAAGTAATATTTTCTTTGTTCGAAAAGTTATGGACAGAAAAATACCCTTCTAGCAGATTCAACCATTTGTCTACAACATCTACGTCTATCTGACCTTCAAATATAGGAATATCAAATTTGATTTGTACCTTGAAGGGGGTGGTGCCTATGCTCAAGGAAGATGCCTTGCATGTTGGTAGTCCCCAAAGGATTTGCGCAAAACTATCCATCATCTTGTTCCTCTATTGCGTGAGGGATTCCTCGAGAAACATTTTGAAAGGATATGTTGTCTCATCGTCTTTCGTTTCTCCTCCCATGAGAGCTTGCTTGGGTGTGCGAGAGCTATTGTCCTCAAGAGAAACAAGTTCTAGACCCAATTCTTTGTACCCTAACCTCGTCGAGGACATGCATTAAGAATGACAAGGAGCAAACCGCTCTGATACCACTGATCCAACTTTTATGAGCAGAACAAAATGAATACAAATTATCATTATTATTAACACAGAACACAAGGAACAATATCAGAGATATAGTAAAACTAGCTTCTATTCAAGAAGGAAATATGTTGAAATTGTAAAATGCAGACTGAAACAAGCTTGCTAGAATTGTGGTGTCTTATCTATGAGAAGAGATGTGACATTTGCATTCATTTGAAAGAAGATGGTTACAATGAGGCTCTCGAATCCTTTTTTACAATAAACAGGAATTCCAAAACCCTAGACATCCAAAAACCTAACACTAGGAGATGAAGCACCAAAAGTCATGTGGGCCCCGTTAGGGTAAGTTAGTACATCAACTTCCTAGGGTCATAACTTTTGCATACGATCTATGTTTTAGGTGCACGATACCCTGTTAGAAAGGTCTATTCAAGGAATATACGTGTTTCCAGAAAACTCAGACTTTGTCAACATTTTGAATTTGGCGAGCCCTAAAAACGTTGTTTAGGGCCTCAAAACAGCCTAGGAAGTTCGGGACCCAAAAACTAGAAACAAAATTGCCAAACTGAAAAACTGTCAAAATGATCTAGTTGGAATAGGTGGGAGGCCATTGACATCCATATGGATCAACAAATCATCGATGCAAACCCCACTGCCACTTTTGCAACCACAACGATCCACCCAGAAGAACCAACAGGTCTTGAAGAGGGGGAGCCCCTCTTCCATTCACAGATGTGGGTAAAGGGGCCCCATTGCATTTCATTGTTGATAGAGGAAGCCAAAAGAACCTCATCTTAACAAAGGTTGTCAAACATTTGGGATTGCCAACAACACCACACCCACAGCCATACAACATCGGATGGCTTTGCCAGGGACGAGATCTTTGTGTGAGTCGCTTGTCCTATGACATCAAACCCTTCAAAGATGAGGTATTGTGCGATGTTTCCCTGCTGGATGTTTGTGATGTTCTTTTGGGCCAACCATATATGTGGAAGCGCCATGTTATTTATAAGTCTTGACCCCGTAGTGTCATTGTTACTCTAGGGGATCACATCTACAAGATACCAGAGGTAGTTCTCACTATTGTTTTGACAAAACAGTGCAACAAAGTCGTCTCTCATACGATAAATTTTAGCTTCTTTGATATTCGGGAAGAAGGTGAAAAGAAGGACTATGACCTCGGTCCAAACCCCTTCTATCCAATAGAAACAGGTCGATAAGATTGGAGAAAATCACAAAGATTCCTTCTGCACACCGTCATCTCATGTAGTCAGACTAGTTAAAAAGTTCCAACCCCTCCAACATCAGGTTCATGACATCCTTCCACAAGCCAAGCAGTGCAACTTCTCCAGCAAGGCAAGCAACTCACCAAGGTTCAGATTCAACAAACACTTCCTCATCTCCCATGGGAACTCAATGCAATGGAGACCATTGCTTCCTACGGAGGGAGGATTGATCCAAATCGATATTGGTGGCCACCCACCTATTCCACTGGATCAAAGAATATTTTTTCATTTTGGTAGTGTTTTTTTCGTTTTTCGAGTCCCAAACTTCTGGGGTTGTTTCGAGGCCCTAAACGACATTGTTTTGGACTTTAAGTGGGCTAGGGGTCGAAGATGGCATTCCCTGACCCCAACGAAAGTTGTACTTCTCATATATAACTTTTCGATGAGGTGTTGAATGCCCCAAACAAAGATCATATGCAAATGTTATGCCCTTGGGAAGTTGACGTACCAACTACCCCCATCAGGGCCCGCAAACCTTTTGGCATTTCATCTTCAGGGGTTAGGGTTTTGGATTTTCTTTATGTTAAAAAGGCCTCTAGAGCCTCATTGTAAACATAATTATCTTCTTGTGAATGAGCATAGCCATCACATATCTTCTCAAATATAAGCTACCACCATTCTAGCGAGTTCATTCACTTTGTACTTTTACAGTTTTGTACATTTCACTCATTAATAGAAATTTTGTATTAATGTATATATGTGCATCTTTTTATATATCTGATATATCTATGTTATATTATTGGCTCTCTTGCAATATCTCTGTATATTTCTTTGTTATATCTCCACTCTCATTTCGTGCTCAAAATAATCTAGATCAATTATGCTATAAACAAAGTTTTTAGGGCTCATGGATCATGAACAAATCTTCAAACCACCACACGGACCCTCTAAAGGGGATTTTTGGCCTCCAAGTGGAACATGGTTGCTCCTATAATTCCTTGAATAGTAGGGATGAATCTTATGGCCTTTGCATTGGGCATGGTAGGACATAAGGCCCTTAGACCCTAGATCAAGATTCTTGGGAACAAGGGCCATGGACAAGGCCACAGACTGAAAAACATGCCATATATAGGAGATCATTTTCCTTAGAGTGGGTTATGGGTGTCATTAGAAGGTTTTGTGCACTAGGGATGGGCCTTGAGGCCTTGACCATGGTTAGGGGAGAAATCGAGGGAATTGTCTTAAATTAAATATTCTTGAGCTAATAAGCTATGATCAAGGCCTTGAATCACAAGATATACCCTTTAAAGTGGATCTTTGGCATACAAGTGGCATATATACGTGATTAAAAGTGTTTTCACAATAGGGATGGGTTTCAAGGCCTTGACCATAATAAAGGGAGAAAAACAAGGGCTTTACACCATAAATGATTATGTAAGTCGAATTGGTCATGAGCATGACCTCCAACCACAACACATGCCCTTTATAGGTGATCTTTGGCCTCAAAGTGGAATATGAGTACCATTATGAACCATTGTGCACTAGGGATGGGTGTCTTAAGGAATTAGCCATAGTCAAGGGAGGAAAATAAATCCATGATGTCCTTAATGAAGCCTTTAAGGGATGAAGGGCCATAAACTACATAGCATGTCCTCTATAGGGTGTCATTGTCCTTCAAGTGAGATATGGATACCATTACAATGTTTTGTGCATCAAGGATGGGTCTCAAGGCTTTAACCAATGATGGGGAATAAATCTAAGGAAGTAGACCCTAAAGAAATATTCTTGGGCTAATGGGCCATGATCAAAGCCTTCAACTACAACATGGACCCCCTAAAAAGGATATTTTGCATATTAGTGGGATAAATGTTCCATTAAGAGTTTTTTTTCATATTTTATTGGTAGGTGGTATATATATTGTTGAATCATCTTGATAGGTGGTATATACATCTTGATAGGTGGCATATACACTGTTAAATCTCTTTGATATATACTTCTGAATATATCCGAGATGTATATACCACCTACCACAACATTGAATGCTGCACAGCAGGCTGTATATTGCTAGCCCTGACCACACTACATTGACCTACTTACCACGTCACTGAGCAGAACTTTCACGTTGATTTCATTAGTCTACGCCGTATCTTTCCTTCTCTACCCCATTCCAATCAACTGGAGGGTTTTCCCACTATAAGGTATGTTATTAGGTAGAGCAGTAAGATCGGATTGAACTGGCCGTTGGCGTTGATGCTGGAAATATTTAATTCTTTTAACCCAATCACGGGAACACGAGAAATATGGCAAGGAATCCAGGTCACAGGACACATAACTGGTGTGAACGAAACTTCATTGAAAAATAATTGACTATAATCAAAGAACCCTTCGTCAACGAAACATCAGTTTGTAACAATCCATTCAAAGTCGGCGCTGACAAAAAACTAGAATCATGCATTTTATTCTGTAACCTAATCTGTAGGGCAATCCTAGATGATTGGAAATTGCAATTTAGAGAATTGTAATACGTTACATGTGCTTGACAACTTGGATGGAAGCGGCGTGTCCAATAATTCTTTCGTGTGTATGAAGATCACAATGAACGCGTTCTTTGATTATAACAATATGAGAGAAAAACTTGAAAGTTCATTAAATATTATTTAACTATTTTAAAGTAATATTCTAGTCTCCATTCGTTATTTCGATGGCCGCGAAAACTAAGAATATCATTCAGTTCCAGAAGTTGTCTACTGAAATTGAACAGTCCCATGATACTTTAGAGAAGTCTGTCAATTACCCATGTGATATCCACTATCGTGAGAAAAATAGACAACTTTGAAGGGCAATCATTTGAGCGTCAGTGTGTTATTTTTCATGATCCGCCTCACTCACACACATGCTCAAGCTGATCACAATCTCCAATCCTTTGCCAGCAAAGTATATGGAATGTTTCCAAGAATTCTTGGGAGATTGTGTTGAACAACATCATGAGGACATTAGAGAGTAGTATGTGAAACAGAGATGCAAGGGCAAGATTAAAAGGATATGAACAAAGAAAATCTCAAAATGAGAAGGACATCAACAATGAAATAGAACTATGAAAATCCTCTCTTTCTGGCCCGATGAACCTAAGTTTTTCAGAATGCCAGCAATGGCCTATGTTAAATATTTTTGTTGCATTTATTATTAGTATTATGGGATGGGAGTCTTATGTTAAATATTTTTGTGGCATTTATTATTATTTATTATTATGGGATGGGAGTAGGAAAAAGACTCACACTCTACTAAATTAAAAACATTTCACATTCCCACATAGATGGCAGATCCTTGATATGTTCAATGTTTATTCTCAAACTGTGTCCATAATTGAATTTATATATGTGTAAATCAATATTCTCCCAACTAGCTCTAATTACTTGTCTTAATACAAGGTATGCCTTCATTTATGAATTACTTAAGAATTTAACATTACTGTTTCATTCTCCTTTGTATTGTTTTCATATTGGCCTTCTCTCATGTTTTTGGAATTTTATGGAAAACTATAATATCTTATATTTGAAATGAATATATCAATTTTCAATAGTCAAAGACAAATACATTGGAATTTTTATAGAAGAAATCATCTTATACTTAAAATGAATATATCAGTTCCAAATACATTGGGAATTTCATCTAAGACATCATCTTATACTTGAAATGAATATATCAATTTCCAATAGTCAAGGACAAATACTAGATTTTATTAGGGACCATTTTAAATTGATATTGGGCTCCATAAAATATCAACTAAAATGAAAACCTTGCAAAGTCAATAATTTATTTATATTTTATTGGTATAGGGTCCTTGTACAAAGTTTATGGTAGAAAAAGTAATATTGAAAAATTAATTTCATAGAAGACATCATCTTATAATTGAAATGAATATATCAATTCCAAATACATTGGGAATTTCATCAAAGACATTATCTTCTTGCGAATGAGTGGAGCCATCACATCTCTTTTCAGAGATAAGCTGTCGCAATTCTACTAGGTTCATTCACTCTGTATTTTTAGAGTTATGTACATATTCTAGGGTTAGGGTTTTGGATTTTCTTTATGTTAAAAAGGCCTCTAGAGCCTCATTGTAAACATCATTATCTTCTTGCGAATGAGTGTAGCCATCACATCTCTTCTCAGAGATAAGATGCCACCATTCTACTGGGTTCATTCACTCTGTATTTTTAGAGTTATGTACATTTCACTCATTAATAGAAATTGTGTATTATTATATATCTATGCCTCTTGTTATATACCTGATATATCTATGTTATATTATTGGCTCACTTGAAATATCTCTATATATTTCTTTGTTATATCTCTGCTCTCACTTCGTGCTCAAAATAATCTGGATTAGTGGTATCAGAGCACGCTGCTCTTGGTCATTTTTTCAATGCAAGTCCCGGGCGAGGTCCGAGTATAGAAAGTTGGGTCTCGAGCTTGTCTCTCTCGAGGAAAATCGCTCTCACATGCCCAATAAACCCTCCATGGCAAAAGAAAAGAGAAATGACAAAGCATAAGATTCTATTAATCTGTTACTCGAGCAATCTCTCATGTGGAAGAGGGACGAAATGATGGAGAATTTTTCCCAAATCCTTTGACGCGTGCCGATCAGATGCGTCTTCATCAAACAACCACTTTGGAGGCACTACTCCTTTCAAGGTACAAGTTAATTTTGATATTCCCATATTTGAGGGTCAAATAAATGTAGATGCTCTGGAGAAATGGTTAAATTTACTAGAAGGTTATTTCTTTGTGCACAATTTTTTCGACATAGAAAAGATCACCTTCGTGCTCCTTAAGTCTCTCCCCCATGTCAAACTTTGGTGGGAAACTCACTGTGAGCAAATTTCCACAGAGGATTCTGGAATGTTCGAGGCCGAACCCACTTGGGAATCTTTCGTAGATGTAGTCAAGGAACAATATTACCCTATTGACAACTATGAAGACCCCACTGCCACTATCGCAACCACGATGATCCAGCTAGAAGAACCAAGAGATCCTAAGGAGGTGGAACGCCTCTTCCATTCACAAATGTGGGTCAAGGGGGACCCGTTGCATTTCATTGTTGATAGCAGAAGCCAAAATAACCTCATCTTAGTAGAGGTCATCAAATAATTTGGATTTCCAACAACACCACACCTACATCCATACAACATCAGGTGGCTTCGCCAAGGACGAGATGTTGTCAACCGCCTGTCCTACAACATCAAGCCCTTTAAGGATGAGGTATTGTGCGATGTTTCCCCGTTGGATGTTTGCGATGTTATTTTGGCCAACCATATATGTGGAAGCATCATGATGTTTATGAGTCTTGACCCCGTAGTGTCATTGTTACTCTGAGAGATCACCTTTATAGGATACTAGAGGTAGTTCTGACTACTGTTTTGAAAAAAGAGTGCAGCAAATTCGTCTCTCATATGAAAAAGTTTAGCTTATTTGTGATTCTGGCAGAAGGTGAAAAGAAGGACACTGTGACCACTACAACCTCATTCCAAGCCCCTTATATCCAATAGAAATAGATCGACAAGATTGAAGCAAAGAACAAATATTCCTTTTGCACACCGTCATCTCATGCAGTCAACAGGTTAAAAAGGTCCAACCCCTCCAACATAATGGATACCATTGCTTCCTAAGGAGGGAGGATTGATCCAGATGGATATCGGTGTCCATCCACCTATTCCACTAGCTCAAAGAAAAAATTTCCATTTTAGTAGTTTTTTACATTTTTTTCGAGTCTTGAACTTCTGGGACCGTTTTGAGGCCCTAAACGATTTTTTTTTATTTTTTATTTTTTAATTTAATTATTAAATAAGTTTTATTCGATGGGGGGCGGGGCGCAAGAGTTATTGACTGCATGCCTTGATTCTCTCTAAAAAATTTAGTTTTCGGATAGACCTTTCCGACGAGGTATCAAACACCCCAAACGAAGATCCTATGCAAAAGTTACGCCTTTGGGAAGTTGACGTACCAACTACCCCCATCAGGGCCCGCAAACATTTTGGCATTTCATCTTCCGGGGTTAGGGTTTTTGATTTTCTTTATGTTAAAAATTCCTCTAGAGCCTCATTGTAAACATCATTATCTTCTTGTGAATGATCATAGCCATCACATCTCTTCTCAGAGATAAGATGCCGCCATTCTAGCAAGTTCATTCACTCTGTATTTTTGCAGTTATGTACATTTCGCTCATTAATATAAATTGTTTATTATTGTATATTTTTTCCTCTTGTTATATATATGACATATATCTATTATATTATTGTCTCTCTTGCAATATCTCTGTATATTTTTTTGTTATATCTCCACTCTCATTTCGTGCTCAAAATAATCCAGATGAATTAGGCTATAAACAAAGATTTTAGGGCTCATGTACCATGAAAAAATCTTCAAACCACCACATAGGCCCTCTAAAGGGTATTTTTAGCCTCCAAGTGGAACATGGTTGCTCCAATAATGCCTTGAATAGTAGGGATGGATCTTATGGCCTTTGCATTGGGCATGGAAGGAAATAAGGCCCTTAGACCCTAGATCAATATTATTGGGAACAAGGGCCATGAACAAGGCCACAAACTACAAAACATGCCCTATATATGAGATCATTGTCCTTAGAGTGGGATATGGGTGTCATTAGAAGGTTTTTTGCACTAGGAATGGGCCTTGGGGCCTTGACCATGGTTGGGGCAGAAATCGAGGGAACTATGTATTAAATTAAATATTCTTGAGCTTATAAGCTATTATCAAGGCCTTGAATCACAACATAGACCCTTTAAAGTGAATCTTTGGCATACAAGTGGCATATATACATGATTAAAAAAATTTGTGAAATACGGATGGGTTTCAAGGGCTTGACCATAATAAAGGGGTAAAAATGAGGGATTTACACCATAAATGATTATCTAAGTCTCATTGGTCATGAACATGACCTCCAACCACAACACAAGCCCTTTAGAGGTGATCTTTGGCCTCAAACTAGAATATGAGCACCACTATGAACCATTGTGCACTAGGGATGGGTGTCTTAAGGCATTAGCCATAGTCAAGGGAGGAAAATAAATCCATGGTGTCCTTAATGAAGCCTTTAAGGGATGAAGGGCCATAAACTACATAACATATCTTCTATAGGGTGACATTTTCCTTCAAGTGAGATATGGGTACCATTGTAATGTTTTGTCCATCAAGGATGGGTCTCAAGGATTTAACCAATGGTGGGGAATAAATATAAGGAATTAGACCCTAAAGAAATATTCTTTGGTTAATGGGCCATGATCAAAGCCTTGAACTACAACATGGACCCCCTAAAAGGGATTTTTTTCATATGAGTGGGACATATGCTCCATTAGGAAATTTTGTGCATTAGATATGGGTCTTAGGGCCTTGACAATGATTAGGGGAGGAAAATAAGGTCCTTAATATGTAGATTTAATCTTATAGGTTTTAGGGGACATGGAATATTCCTCAAACAATGACAAAAACCCTCTAGAAATTACCTTTTTTATTGAGTGGGATGTGGGCACCATTAGTAGGTTTTTCACACAAGAGATGGCTCTCTAACCTTGGGCCCAAAATGAAGCTTATATGGTCTCAGTCCCTTAACTAGGCCTCAAGACACCATACTGACCTAGATCATTGCCATATTTGTGGGATACATACATCATTAAAATATTTTGTGTACTAGGCATGGGTATTGAGGCCTTTACCATGGTTAACAAAGGAAAACAAGGGTTGCAACTTGATCTAAATTATTCTTCTAGGGCTCATCATCTTTGGACTCTAAATGAGATATGGGCACCATAAGAAATTTTTAGATGCAATGGATGGGTCTTGAGACCTTGACCATGGTCATGGTATAAGCTAAAGGGTTTTAGGATCTAAATAAATATTTTAAGGCCCACAAGCCATGAACAAGTCCTTTAAACACTATAGAGTTGGCCTAAGAGGAGATGTGTGGCCTTTGATTGAGATATGTGTGCCATTAGGGGGTTTTGTGTACCAAGGATGGGTTTTGGTGTCTTAGTCATGGTAAAGGGAGAAAATAAAGGGCCTTAAATCCTATATAAATATTTTAAAGATATGATCCATGACAATGGTTTTTTTTAAGTGAAATTTAGCTAATTTGACTAAAAAAAAATTCTAGCATAATTTAATTCTTTATATATTTATACTTTTCACTTAAAAATAAAACTTTTCCATAAATATATAATAGGATTCCTTAACATTTTTTCTAAATCCATGACCCACACATCATAAAGTTTAGGGAATATCCACTACACATCAATTTTTAGGTAGTTATTGATAGTAGATACACTTGGGAATACTATGAACTTATATTTGAAATCATGTAAGTGTTTTTATAAGAAAACATTTTTTAATAATTTACCTCACTCTTTTGTTTACTTATTTCAACATGTAGATGGTATACTATGTTGTAGTAGTGTTTTTATATTAGAATTTTTTTAGCAAATTGAAGAAAATATTATGTGTATTTCTAAAGATATTTTGCAATGCTAATGTCTTTTGTTGTAAGTTTTCTCTAATTTCTATGAAAGGTTGATTTTTCTCTAAATGTTCTAATATAGGATGTATGATTTTTTTGTCAATGATGCACAAGTGACACTCATGTATTGGTTTTGTCACCTAATTTTTAAGGTAATAACAAAATATTAATGGGTTATCACCTAAGATAAATGATGCAAAAATTATAAATATGATTTGATTGCCAAATAGTTTGATAGTTTATGACTTATTTTATTTGAAAAAAATTTATTGGTTCATGAAGGTGAACTCAAAGCACCACATAGGCCCTCTAAAATGGATCCTTGACCTTTGAGTCAGATATGGGTGCCTACAAGAGGTTTTTTTAATAGGGATGAATCTTGGGATCATGACTATGGTCGAACAAGGAAACAAGGGTCATATGACCTAAATGAACCTTATATGGATCATAACACAAAACAAGGTCTTGAACCACTACACATTCCTTTTAGAAGGGATCTGTAGACACCAACTTGGATACATATGCCATTAGGATATTATTTTCACTAGGGATGGGTGTCAAGGCCTTCATCATGGTTATATGGGAACCATTACGAGGTTTTCCACACTAGATGGTTCACAAGACACAACCCATGGTCCAAGGGTAAAATAAATGTATTAGGTATTAAAAGATGTTTTTGTGGTTCATGGTTCTTGCAAAGGTTCTAAAACCACCACACAAGCCTTGTAAATGGAATCTTTATCCCACAATTATAAATCGGATTCCATTATGAGGTTTGACACACTAGGAATTGGTATTAGGGCCCTAACTATGGTCCAAGGACAATCATGTAACATTTTCCTAATAGATGAATAAAATATAACGATTAAAGGATTAAACTATGCCAAGATAGGATGATTTTACAATCAAAAACTAAAGTCTTAATCTCTTAATATATCTATGTGCAATGAAAGGAGAAGGTGAACATTCCTACAAATAGGGCATTCCTAATTTTGGTGGCTAGGATGCTAACAACATTGTCATCACTTGGAATGATAGAGTGCAATCCAAGGATGTCACATATGACCATGAACTCTAAAATATCTTTTGGGCCCTAATGGTTGTCCATGGACCATGGATAGGGCCTTGATACCAATCCCTAGTATTCAATTTTCTCTTAGTGGTTTCCATATTATAATTTTAGTGTAAATATTTCATTTGTAGGGCCTTGATACCCTATCATGGTCCATGAACCATAAAAACATCTTTTAGTACCTAAGGCATTGGTTTTTATCCTTGGACCATGGGTTGTGTATCGAGAACCATCTATTGTGGAAAACCTCGTAATGGTTCCATATGGCCATTTATAAGGACTTGAAACCCATCCCTAATGAAAAAAATATCCTAATAGTGTGTGTATCCAACTTGGTGTTGAAAAATCCCCTCTAAATGGTGTGAGTGGTGGTTCAAGACCTCCCTTTATCCCATTAGGCCTGAAAGTTTCATTTAGGTCACATATCCTATTTTTTTCATCCCTCAACCATAATTATGATCCCAAGATCCATCCCTAGTATGAAAAACCTCTTATAGGTGCCCATATTCCATTTAGAGTTCAAAGATCCATTTTAGAGGGTTTATGTGGGGTTTTCAGGCCACCTTTATGGACCAAATTATTAAAATATTTATAGAGGACTTCAGACCCTTTATTTCCTCCCCTGACCATGGTCAAGGCCCCAAGACCCATCCTTGGTGAAAAAAACTTCCTAATGGGAGCCATATCCAAATTGAAGGCCAAAAATCCCCTCTAAAGGGACTTTATAGTGGTTTAATGAATTGTTCATTGCTCATGAGCCTCAAAAGATTCATTTAGGACATGAGACCCTTTATTTTCTTCCATTACCATAGTCAAGGTCTTAAGACCCATCCATTGTTTCTATAACTTTATAATAGTTCCCATATCTCATTCAAAGATCAAAGATTCCATATAGAGTGGTTGTGTGGTGGTTTAAGGTGTCATTAATGGATTATGAGCCCTTGAATATTAATTTATATCTTACAACCCTTGTTTTTCTTCATCACCCATGGTCAAATCCCTCAGACCCTCACCTAGTACACAAAATCTATTAATGATGTCCATATACC
The DNA here is from genome assembly GCA_000966675.3 of Picea glauca. Classification (NCBI taxonomy): domain Eukaryota; kingdom Viridiplantae; phylum Streptophyta; class Pinopsida; order Pinales; family Pinaceae; genus Picea; species Picea glauca. The sequence continues at coordinate 222,990 of JZKD02S0672689.1, read as the reverse complement.
ACCAAGAGGGTAATGATGTAAGTTTGCATGGTAGTTTGAGTCCTAATACTAGGGATCGGGTCCATAGAATCTTCATTTTGGGCTAAAGGTTTGAGAGCCATCTCATGTGTGCAAAAACTCCTAATCATACCCATATCCCACTCAAAGAAAAAGGTACTTTCTAAAGGGTTTTTGTGGTGGTTTGAGGAATATTTCATGTCCCATAATACCTATAAGATTAATTTAGGGATTAAGGACCTTATTTTCCTCCCCACATCATGGTCAAGGCCTTGAGACCCATCACTTTTGTACAAAATCTCCTACTAGCATCCCTATCCCACTTGTATGCAAAATATCCCTTTTATAGGGCCTACATTGTAGTTCAATGTCTTGATCATCGCCCATTATCCCATGAATATTGGTTTAAGGTTTATTTCGCTAGATTTCCCTCCCAATCATGGTTAAGGTCTTGACACCCATACATGATACATAGAATGTTGTAATGGTACCCATATCTCACTCGAAGGATAATGATCCCATATATAGGACATGTTATGTGGTTTATAACATTATTTATGGAACTTAATCCATAAAGGATTCATATAGAGCCAAAGTACATTATTGTTTTCCTTACAAGTGGCCAATGCCTTAGACCCATCACTAGCATCCAAGACCTCATAATAATACCCATAATCCACTTGGAGGTCAAAAAAATCTTGTAAAGAGACTATGTGGTGAAGTGGGGTCATGTTCATGGTGGATTAGCACTAGAGATCTATTTATGGAAAAAATTCATTGCTTCCTCCCTTACTATGGTCAAGGATTTGAAATGCATCCCTACTGCACAAAAAATTGTAATCACGTCCATATCCCAATTTTATGCCAAAGATCCACTTTAAAGGGTCTATATTGTGGTTCAAGGCCTAGCTCATGATCCATTATCTCAAGAATATTAATTTAGGGGATAATTTCCTCAATTTATCCCTCGCCCATGGTTTGAGACCCATCCCTAGTGCACAAAAACCTCATATTAGCACCAATATCCCACTCTAAGGACAATTATCTTCTATATACGATATTTTTTTTATGGTTTTTGTCCTTATTCATGGCCCTTGGTCCATAGAAACTTCATTTAGGAACTAAGGGCCTTATTATCCTCCCACACCAATTAAGAAGGTCTTAAGACTCATCCCTAATCCAAGGAATTATAGTAGAAACCATATTCCACTTGGAGGTTGAATATCCCCTTTATAGAGCTCATGTGGTGGTTCAAAGACTTTTTCATTGTCCATGAGCCTTAGAATATTCATTTAGAGCCCAATTCCCATGTTTTCCTCCCCTTACAATGGTCATGCTCCTGAAACGCATCCCTCGTGTGCCAAACCTTCTAAGAGAACCCATATTATCATTGGAGTCCAAATATCGTCACTAGAGGGACTATGTGGTGGTTTGAGGTATCAATCATGGCACATGCATTAATTTCCTATTATTTTGGAAATAAACAATTATTTATGCAGAAACATAAGAATAACATGGCATAAACATCGTAAATCTGTTCAAAATGAGCTAAAGAACTCCAAAAATGGACGTCAAGGAAACAATTATGGAAAAATTACTAAAATGTTTTTTATGTTGAAAACAATGCACACGCATTATTATTGCATGCATGTTTCTAAAGCGTGTGTATGTGTCATTAGAATTTTTTTTCATTTTCTTTTCAAATTAGTGGGAGCGTTTATCCTCACCCATGTGTTTGTTGACTTGGTTGCTTTGGAATTAGGTTTAGTATGACTATCCTAATGGTTTGGACTACAAAAACAACAAACCTCCATTTTTCCAAATGCCTCTCAATATCTCCATTTTTCATGTTATTTTAAAAAGGCTACACAAATCCATTGCTAATGAAACTACCACACATATAGATCTGTCTATACATATTCCACACATATGGTTTTTAAAAAATATATCATATTTCTTGCTATTTTTAATTTATTTTGTCTTGAAATATATCAAGATTTTAAAATAGATACGACTTTCATTCCCTCCATCTATAACTTTCTATTTCCTTACCTATTCTTAAAATAAATTATATGCTACACTAGTATAGGCCGATATCTACATTTAAGAAAAAAATAAATGCTTGATTATGTTAAGACCCTCAAACCCTTCTTTTGACTTAGTAATTTGAAGGCTATGATGACTTTCATGATATTTTTAAAATATATGATTAGTTCATTATTCTTTTTGAAAAACAACCATGCACAAGAATAAAGTGTTCTCTACAACTGTAAAATTTACAGAAATCTCATCATTTAGGTATTCAATCACTACACAAATGAAAACATATGCATTATATTTTGCATGAAAAGTAACTTACCACTATTAGAAAAACTCAAATTTAACATAATCATAAGAAATTCATAACTAAAAATTATATGTTCTAGAAGTTCATTTATTTTTCTACATTTAATTTGTTACATCATTTTCAAATTAGTTATAAAAGTACTCATGCTCTACCACAATTCATATTTGCACATCATTGGATGTGGGAACATCAATGGAATATTCAAGGTGAGTGATTAAATTGATTTTGGAATATGTCATAATTTGGTGCAAGATAATTTCTTAATTCAAAGTGAATTAAGGAGAAATTGAATAAGTCGGGAGTAAAAATAGTGAAGGGAAGAGGCACATAGACCAATTAGGAAGGTAATAAAAATGAACATGACATAAAGGAGTGCACATATTGGCTTGGCATGGAAGAAGAAATCACGTTAGCACATATATATAAGTTATGTATTGTGAGGGTTGAGGATAGTGATCTTCGAAAGCACTTTTTAAAGTAAGTACATTTAAATTACAATGGAGAGGGGTGGTTTCTATGGGGGCATGGTAGATCAAAGTTTCGCTCCCTTAAATTTTGATTAGCTCCAGCGTGTTCAACTATATTAATCATATTCCATATTATATTGCCTCTGAAATTCTGTTTCAGAGAGTATGCATTGAAACCATAAGTGATTTGTTTTATTCTTCACTTACTCTTATGGCAAAAGTAAAAATAGCCATAATCCTCATTGTAATATTTGTTTTTTTGGTTGTTTGCAAGGTGGTGCCAATCACAATGATGGGTAAGCATTTACTATTTTTAGAGACTTTGAGGTTTTGATTTGTAATGGTGAATTACATTTTATCGGATAATATGATACACTTACCAAATCAAACATGGAATGAATGCAGAGAACTATTTGATAGCAATAGAAAATAACTTATATCCATTTATTTTATTTTCACAAAGAGGTTAAAGATGAAAAAAAAATAGTGATTGAAAATTTTATATGGATACTAAATTACTCAAAGGAAATTGTCTTTACCCAACTAGTAGAAACAACCATCAATAATGTCACATTCCTTATTATATCAAGGAAATGATTTTAATGAAATTTTTGATACATGAGAATGAGGAATGTTGACAAGATGAAAAGAAAAAACCCAATGAAAGACCTCATAATGCTTGGTACAATAAACAATGGAAAGAAACTCTAAAAATACTAGTAAGTTATAGTCTAAATGTTGGGAAACAATGGATGAATGAATACAAAAAAAATCGCACAAGGAAAAATATTTTCTTAGAAAAAGGAAAGAGAAGCTAAATAACGCCTTAACATGTCTAATGTGAGTCATGGAAGCTATACGGAGAAACTAAACTAGAATACAATAAATCAAGAGAGAAAACTCGATTAAATGATCACATATGATGTGTGCCATCGATTTTGTATTTATAATGTAGTGTTACAAGAGTAGGTATGATCGAAGTGAACCAATTCAAATACCAACTATATGTTGATAACTGCTAACAACATTCTATCCACCAATTATTACATTGATTCTACCATATGTGCATGAAATAAAGTATAAAATAAATGCAAACAAATTTATGAGCCCATATCAATTCCTTCTAGTTTTAGATCCACACTGTCTCCATTGTTTTCTTAGTTTAGGAAAGGCATCACATGCATATGTTGCATTCAATGCTTCAAATGTTTATGTATAAGGTGGTGCTAAAAATCACAATTCCTGATAGAGTGGGCATGTTGGTTACTTTGATTGTTGTCAGTTCCTATCTACCGCAATTCTAGAATATTGTACGTCCAATTGATCCTCCCAATCCAAGTTTTGAGGTTGTTGTGGCATGTCATAGATAAGTATTGGATCATTGTGCATGGTGGTCATGTGGAATGGTAGACCTAGAGTTGTTTAGAGTTGTCTACTACACTTGTCATTCAAAGGAGGAAGGTTTTCTTGAGGGGGTTCCAAGGAGGATGACATAAATGAAGGGTAGTGCATGCTCATAAACAACATGATGGTGCATATAATTCCCTGTTGACAAGGCTTGCTAACTTGGTTTCACTAAAGGTGTCTGGATCTCATCCAAATGCATGTACCACTCATGGGCATGGCATGGGCCTATGAGGTGTGCTCGAATGGAGGTATGTATGATATAACAATAAGAGAACCTAGATGAGTTTGTTGGGTTATGCAAATTATATGGAGGTCTAGGGAATGGTTGAAGGTTCCCTATCATACTGTGGTGTGGCCAGAGAGGACTAAACCTTAGTTAGAGACAAATGAGTTGAGAGTGTAATTTTGGCTATCATTGTTCAGAGTACATTTGTTTAATCATCCCTTGTATATTGCATCTTGATCAAAGTGGCATGGGCATATAAGAAGGATATAGGATAAAATACAATCGTGTGACATCACAATCCACCATATCACAAAATGATCTAATGGAAAAACTGATAGAACATCATTGAGTAACTAACAAAGGGGTGTTTTCATCCTTCCCCAAACTAAGATGATAATTCTACTGATGGAAAATTGTGGGAAATTGCAAGGCTACCATGTTAAACATATAAGAGACCAAGTTCTTCTATTTACCATTGTCCATAGTTAAGAGAGATAAGCAATATTTGTTATCTAATAGTTGTAAGTGAAATAGAGACTCACAAGCTACTAGTGAATTAGCATGAGACATAAGAATCAAACTAAGATCCATTGTCATGGGATTCTCTATTGATATCACTATTGGCTACATTGGAAGATATGGATTGGGTGGCTGTGTAGAATGTCATTTAGTAAATAAATGTAACACCCCGGGTTTTGAACCCCCATTTTTAAATAATGTATTGTTACAATGTTGAGAGGCCAGGGTGCCCAAACAATTATTAAAAGTCTAGTGTGCCCAAGACATGTAATGTTTTCTATCATTATTAATAATAAATACATGGTTGGCTACTAGATGGACAAGGACTAGAGTTATAGGGGGCTATGATTCCACAAGAGAGGGGGCTTGAGGGGCTAATAATTTATTCCTATGTTAATTACCCTTTTTGTCTAAGGGAGGGGATCGATTACGCGAGCTTATTGGGGAGGGCCAGGAGGTTCTTGATCCCACACGAAGTTACTTAAACCCGCCTCTGGTCTGATCGGGAGGTTGGACTGATGGCTTGTTCGTTGATTTCCTATACGTTCATTCATTTCCCTCATGCACTTTCATGCACCCACTTACCCATTCATTGATCCATCCTCATCCGTGTCTTGGCTTGGGAAAGGGAACCGAACTGCTGAAGATTAGCCATGGGATAATGGGTTGTAGTGGTCATTGGTGTGATCCAGCCGTGATTTGAGGCCTGAATGTCTGAGATGAGTTGGCATGTGTCCAGCGTTTCTCACAATTACGAGTCCTGAGAGTTCCAGCATTGAGATTCTGGACCAGTTGCATTGGAGCCCGAATAAGGAGAAGGACTACCTAAGGGACTGTGTGGCAGAGAAGGGTGGAGGTTCATTCTCTCGGGTGGTGCAAGTTGGGTAGAAGAGAGCTGGGTGCTTGGATTGTTGTGAGAGATGGGAAGCCTGTGAGAGATTGGGTGTTGACCGGTTTGGGAATCCAGTAACACTCTAGAACTGTCCTTGTGGATTCATAGCCCTGGCTTGGGGGTGACGTTGTTGTTGAGATTTGGAACAGTAGTGTCTACGGTTGGGTGGAACGTCCTTGGTCTACATCCAGCTGATGTCATCTTTCATAAAGATGAGTGCTCTCTGTTATGGTATCAATTTCATGTATATGAATGTATTTTCGTTGTATATTTAATTATCGTTTAATTGAATCTTTATACTATGCATGCTTGGTGACTATTGTTTTGCATGTCGTTAAAGCCTTTTCTTTTATGCATCCTTAAATTTTAAAAAGGTATCAGTAAGAGAAAGAATTCCAAGGGTGGGCTTGAAGGTAGCATACCCCGGCCTATGGGTGGTTACGTATGTTACAGTTTGGTATCAAAGCTTCTGGTTGAAACACTGGGCCGGTATGGGTTGGGTCTGTTTGTCAGAGTCTCATGCTTATAGATCGAACCCTGACAGTGGATTTGAAAATCTCAGGAGGAATGGTGTTGTAGAATCTACGCAGGAGTTGGAACATCATAGATCCTTTGTAAGGGTTCGAAGGATTGTGACTGTTCCCCTTCGAATTCGGGAGCGATCGCCATTGTAGGATCAGGAGAGATCCAGGATCGTTGGATTAGAGAACAAGTGAATAGGGGTCGTCTGATGTAAAGGAAGCAAGGCTTAAGGTCACAATCGTCGGATCCCATGGGAGAGAGAGATCAACAAACATGAGGCATTGCGAGGAACCAAGTTGCATGGGAGATAATTTCCCAAGGTAGTCCCACAATCCAAACCACGGTTTCACCAAGGGGTTACATGTCAGCATCAAGAGAATTACGGGGTGAAAAGTGGGTTACTCAAAAACCTTCGATGTGTGCCCCCACAAATTGAAAGGAATGTAGTGATCTGACTTGCTAGTGCTTGAGCGACGAATCTCTGAAGAGAAGAAGTAGCCAGGGACCGTTGATCTGTAGGAGGATATGCGTCAACTGATCGTGTGCTCCGGGTGAAAGCACTCCGGGAAAAGGTGAGCAAGGAGAAGTTGAGAATTGAGATTTCTAGACACCAAAGATCCAAAATGAATTGCAGCCATCCGATCCAAGAGGTCATGCGGCAGAAATCCGTGCACTTCAGGGAAAAATAAAGTTTGAGGGTTGAGATTTCCAAAACCCGAAGATCCAAAAGGATCTCAGTCATTGATCTGTCGAGAGCCACGTGTCATTAGATCCAGGGCTTCGGATAAAATCCAATGGGGCCAGATAATTTTTGATGTTTGATATTTCTGAAACCCGAAGATCCGAAGTGATGGGGCATGATGACGTCACCTAGAGGTGATGTGGATCTTGGAATTCTTGAAGTGATGTGGCTTGCGGACGTCACCTGGGATGATGTGGAAACATGGGATGTTTGCCACGTGTCAGTAATTTTTTAGCATATGGAGTGTTGAAAGTTCAGTTAGAACATGACACATGTCAGCTGCATGATTGGGCCATGTGTCCACTTCCAGTATTTCACCACATGGCGACAGATTGTGCAGTCTGTAGACTGGGCACTCCAGTGGAGAAAGATGTGACAAGATGAGTTGGGTTGAAAACTCCTGAAGGCTGGAGTACAAATCGACCGTTGATTCCAGAAGACACACGTCGAAGGATCGTCGACTTCGGGTAAAAGCACTCTGGGAGAACGTGCAGGAGGAAAGTTTTGAAACTTTTGAAGCATGAAAAGATGAAGCGATTCACAGCCACTGATCTGTGGAAGTACACCTATCAATAGATCATGAACTCTAGGTAAAATTGTTCTGGGAGGAGGCAAGCAAGGAAATTTGAAACCACCGAAGCACAGAGTCCCAAAGTGGATCTCGATTGTTGATCGTGAAAGAGGACGAGGACCGTTGATCTGGTCCTGGCTGGAAATTTCGAAGTCCTGAAGCGCTGGACAAGCACTTTTTCAGCTAAGCACTAGGTCATGGTCATGGTCATATGTAGATTGAGAACTGAGGGAAGGAGGGCTAAGGGCCGAATTGGTTGTCTTCAAGACAGAAAAGTGCTAACGAAGGATTTAGCCACAGTTTCTAGTCGTGGTAACCTGGGAAGGTGGTTTGAAGGAAGCGGTTGCACAGGATGAAATTCTATGTCAACCAAGGATAACAAGACACTGTTATTTTTAGAGAATGGGGATATAATCTCCATGAACAAAAAAAAAAAACGAGACCTATAGCATGGTTTGGAAATTTTGTTTATCATATGCATAATTATAACAAAATGGTCGCCTGCACATTTTGCATAATTAAGGGGCTTAAGCACATCAGCTTAGAATGCGTATTGAGGAAATGGAAGAAGGTGAGGGAGCCTCAAGTCATGATAAGGAGGTTGAATGCCAGAATACCAGAGTTGGTAATGTAGAGACAAATTCCAATGGATGCAAGGGAAAAGGAGAACATGAAACGTTAATAGAAATGGTAAGAAGCCTGAAGATGGAAGTGCAGAGATACAAAGCAGACAATGAGATACTGAAGAGAGAGCAAAGTCAGATAAATTCTCGAGTGTTGCAGAGCTTAAATCAGTTGAAGAGACAAACAAAGAAGGGATCAAACTCAAGATAAGAGGAAGAAGGCAGGTGCCATGAAAGTAGGGATGATCGTGGAATAGGTGGTTATTGTAGAAGTGCTAGCAGAGCTCATGGACACCACTCACCTCCTTACTCAGAGAAAAAATTTTATGCGGCGGATGATCCTGTAAGCAGTCCAGAGGTATCTCATGTCAGATACCAAAGAAGGAAACAAGAGGTAGATAGTTTGCAAAGAGAGTTGAGGAAGCTCAATCCACCTTCCTTTGAGGGTGAAAGAGAAAGGGAATATGATGTCGAAGCATGGTTTCTTGGGCTCATGAGATATTTTCAGTTGCATAAATATTCATCAAATCTGGAAGCCAAGATTGCCACCTACCATTTACACGGGAAATCTGCAATGTGGTGGGACCAACTGAAGCAAGTGGAGCACATTAATGAGAGTAGGATCACTTGGAAGCAGTTCAAGAAGTACTTCCAGAAGGAGTACCTCTCAGAGTATTTCTATGACAAGAAAATGTAGGAGTTCTTTGAACTCAAGTTGGAAAGCATGACTATGGCAGAGTATGAGAATACGTTCTTGGGATTATTAAAGTATGTCAAGTTCATTGGTGATGAGAAAGTGAAAATACAAAGATTTCTAAGTGGCCTGCCAGCCTTTTATAAGAAAAAGATCAAGTATGATGAGCCCAAGACCTTGACTAAAGCCATCAGAAAGGATAAATACCTGTATGAGCAAGGCCAAGGAAGAGAATCTCTGCAGAAATCTTAGAAGGACAAGAAAAATGTGAAGTTCGATCAAAGGAGGAAAGGATTCAAACCTTCCTTCAATAGGAATGAGCGTAATATAAATCATCAAGATCAGTATGCTAAGGGAGATTTCAAGAAGGAATATTCCTTGGGAAAAAGGGGAAGACCACCAATCCAATGCTGGGGATGCAAGGAAGATCACATGTACAAGGATTGCCCACATAGAAAGGACAGAGTGAAGACTGAGCACAACATCCAAGAGGCTACAACAGTCGAAGATATGGGAAGAATCTATGCAGCTTTAAATGATCGAAAAGTAGAGTACCAGTCCAATATGATCGAGGTGGAAGGTAAGATCATAAATTATCCTGTTGCTATTTAGATTGATTCAGGAGCAAGTCATTGCTACATTGATCCTAATATAGTGGATAGATTACATTGGAGAAAAGTAAACTTGGAAAAGAAAGTTTGGTTCGGTTAGCCACTGGAACCAAAAGAACAATCCATGACATGGTCAGAAGTTGTTCCATAAGTCTTAATGGCGTGAATGCTAGTATTGATCTAAATATCATACCATTGGGGTCTTATGATATTCTGATTGGAATGGATTGGTTGGACAAGCATCGTGTTGTCCTAGATTATCATAACAAGACATTTACATGTCTTGATGGAAATGGAAAATAGAGCTCTGTGAAAGGAGTTCCAAGACCCATCTCTATAAGGGAGATTTTGTCCTTACAACTGAAAAGATGTTTTAGGAAAGGATGTCAACTGTATGCATCTCATGTGGAAGAGCCAGATAATACAAAGGGGCCAAGCCTTGAAGATTTCTCGGTACTATAGGAATTTGAAGATGTATTCCAATAAATACCAGGATTTCCACCAAGGAGGGAGATAGATTTCTCAATTGATTTAGTGCCAGGAGCTGCCCCGGTGTCAAAAACACCTTATAGAATGAGCACACCAAAGTTAAAAGAATTACAAATGCAGTTGGAGGAATTGTTGAAGAAAGGGTACATACTTCCAAGTGTTTCACCTTGGGGAGCACCAGTACTTTTTGTCAAAAAGAAGGATGGAACCTTGAGGTTGTGTATTGACTTTCAACAACTGAACAAGTACACTATAAAGAACAAGTATCCTCTACCCCAAATTGATGAGCTCTTTGATTAGCTAAGAGGAGCAAAGATATTCTCAAAGATTGACTTGAGGGAAGGATACCATCAGGTAAGAATCAAGGAAGAAGACATTCATAAGACAAGATTTAGGACCAGGTATGGGAATTATGAGTTTGTAGTGGTGCCATTTGGACTGACCAATGCACCATTTGTCTTCATGTTCTTAATGAACGACATATTCATAAATTATTTGGATAATTTTTTCATAGTATTCTTGGATGACATACTTATCTATTCTAAGTATGAAGAGGAGCATGAACATCACTTATGAATGGCATTGCAAGTACTGAGAGAATATCAGTTGTATGCCAAGTTGAGTAAGTGTTCTTTTTATCAAAAGCAGATCCATTACTTGGGACACATTATTTCAGAGCAGGGCATAGCAGTAGATCCAGAGAATATCAAAGCCATTAGAGGATGTCCAACACCTAGAAATGTGTCAGACGTCAGATCTTTTATGGCATTAGCTAGCTACTAAAGAAGGTTCATAGTAGGGTTCTCTAATATTTCTCATCCCATCACTTATTTGCAAAAGAAGGGAACTAAATTTGAATGGATATTCAAGTGTGAAAATAATTTTAATCTGTTGAAGGAATTACTTACTAGTGCACCTGTGTTAAATATTGCTGACCCAAATGAAAGTTTTGTGGTGTGTACAAACGCAAGTAAGGAAGGACTTGGGGGAGTCCTCATGCAAAATGGACATGTCATTGGATATGAGTCCAGAGAGCTTAAGGAACATGAGAGGAACTATGCCACGCATGACTTGGAACTTGTTTCCATTGTTCACGCCTTGAGGATGTGGAGGCATTATCTCATGGGGAAGAAATTTGAATTAAGGAAAGACAACATTAGCCTGAAGTATCTTTTTGAATAGTTGACCTTGAACGCCAGGCAAACAAGATGGCTGGAATTTTTAACTAAATATGACTTCGATATAAAGCATATCAGGGGAAAGGAGAATAAATTTGTTGATGCACTTAGTAGAAGAGTGCATACCATGCATGCTACTCCTATCAGTATGTATCAGTTATACTTGAAGAGCATAATTTTACATGGTCTTGTTACAGACCAACATTACCTACAGGTAAAGGAAAGCTTACAGCAAGGAGATGTACAACAGAAAGTAAAGGAGTATGAGATAAAGGAAGATGGATTACTCAGGCATAAAAATAGAATATATGTTCTTAGTTCTGGAGAAATGAGGAATTTGGTACTGAAGGAAATACATGATGTCCCTTATGCTGGACATCCCGGTTACCAGAAAACGATTACAACAGTAAGAATCCAGTTCTTTTGGCTGGGAATGAAGAAGGATGTTGCTGATTACATCGCTCAATGTGTGGAATGTCAGAAGGTGAAGGCTGAGCATAGGCACCCAACGAGGTTGTTGTAGCCATTGCCAATCCTGGAGAAGAAATGGGAAGTGATCACCATGGATTTCATCACAGGATTACCCAGAACGAATAAGCAACATGATTCAATCATGGTGGTGGTTGACAAATTAACAAAGGCTGCTCATTCTGTGCCTGTGAAGAGAACACATACAGTGGCTAATATTGTAGAAATTTTCATGAAAGAAATTGCTAGGTTGCATGGGATACCTAGGAAGATTGGCGCAGACATAGAGACGAAGTTTACCTCCAATGTCTAGAGGGGATTGTTTAAAGGATTTGGCACAAATCTAAAATTTATCACCACGTATCATCCCCAGATAGATATGCAAACAGAGAGGGTCAATCCAATAATTGAAGATATGACGAGAATGTATGCGATGGATAAGCCATCTAAGTGGGAATATTACTTACACTTGGTTGAGTTTGCATATAATAATGGGTATCAAGCTTCATTAAGAATGAGCCCATTTGAAGCCTTGTATGGTAGGAAATGAAATACTTCAGTGAGATGGGACAATCCATCACACAGAGTGGTACTTGGGTTAGAGTTGCTCAAGGACATGGAAGACCAGGTGGTTAAGATCAAGAAGAATTTAAAGGAAGCTTAGGATAGACATAAAGTCTATGCAGACAAGAACATGACAGCTAGAGAATTTAAAGTAGAGATAGAAAGGTAAAATGCTTTGAAATCGAGTTATAGAGCTGGTAAAAGTTCAGTGGACCTACCACGGTCCTGAAGATGCTACTTGGGAGCATGAATATGCCATGCAGGCAGAGTACCCGCAGCATTTTGAATAAATTTGAGATTTTGATCTCTATTTTGTATATGCACTGAGGACAGTGCCAAAATAAGGGCGAGGGGATGTAACACCCCAGGTTTTGAACACCCATTTTTAAATAATGTATTGTTACAATGATGAGAGGCTAGGGTGCCCAAAAAATTATTAAAAGGCCAGTGTTCCCAAGACATGTAATTTTTTCTATCATTATTAATAATAAATACATGGTTGGTTGCTAGACGGACAAGGACTAGAGTTATAGGGGGCTATGATTCCACGAGAGAGGGGGCTTGAGGGGATAAGTGTTTATTCCTATGTTAATTACCCTTTTTGTCTAAGGGAGGGGATCGGTTACATGATCTTCTTGGGGAAAGCCAAGAGGTTCTTGATCCCCCATGAAGTTACTTAAACCCGCCTATGGTCTAATGGGGGGGTTCGACTGATGGCTTGTTCGTTGATTTCCTGTATGTTCATTCATTTCTCGCATGCACTTTCATGGACCCACTTACCCATTCATTGATCCATCCTCATCTGCGTCTTGGCTTGGGAAAGGGAACCAAACTGCTGAAGATCAGCCATGGGATAATTGGTTGTAATGGTCACTAGTGTGATCCAGCCATGATTTGAGGCTTGCATGTCTGAGATGCATTGGCATGTGTCCATCATTTCTCACAACTACGAGTCCTGAGAGTTCCAGCATTGAGATTTTAGACCAGTTGCGTTGGAGCCTGAATAAGGATAAGGACTACCTGAGGGATTGCGTGACAGAGAAGGGTGGAGGTTCGTTCTCTCGGGTGGTGCAAGCTGGGTAGAAGAGATATGTGTACTTGGATTGTTGTGAGAGATGGGAAGCTTATGAGAGCTTGGGTGCTGACTGGTTTGGGAAGCCAAGTAACACTCTCAAACTGTCCTTGTGGATTCATAGCCCTGGCTTGAGGATGACATTGTTGTTGAGATTTGGAACAATAGTGTCTACAGCTGGGTGGAACATCCTTGGTCTACAACCAGTTGGTGTCATCTTTCATAAAGATAAGTGCTCTTTGTTATGGTATCAATTGCATGTATATGAATGTATTTCCGTTGTATATTTAATTATCGGTAATTGAATCTTTAGACTATGCATGCTTGTTGACTATTTTTGTGCATGTCGTTAAAGTCTTTTCTTTTATGCATCCTTAAATTTTAAAAAGGTATCGGTAAGAGAAAGAAGTCCAAGGGTGGTCTTGAAGGTAGCGTACCTCGGCTTGTGGGTGGTTGGGTATGTTACAATAAAGCTTTATGAGTGTGTATCTTGAAACACACAACAATCTTTAGATGAACGAGTGATGGTTTTATCATAGTTATAACATATGCTTAGGGAATATGGTGAGGAAGACTAATGGGAGTGTGGATATTGTTGTGTGGATACAATTGATTGAAGAGAGGTGTCTACCTAATGAGGTGTCCTATTGGTACCCTATTTTGTATTTTTGAAGATCCTCCAAACAATTAGTCTTTGAGTTTCAATTTTATCTTATGCACCCTATTCTTGTTATGCATGCCATATTACATGAATATAAATAGAAGTAGGGTGTCGATTTATCCTTGTGTTGGAAGTTGCACCATAGGATTGTAACTAATGTAGTGTTTATAAAGAAATGTAATTAACATAATGAGGGTTATATAGTTATCTATTATGATTTTAATATAGAGTTTTGTATTATAAATTGTATGGAAGAAGGAGAAACCAGGGTTTGAATCACTTGAACATTTTATGGAATCATAAGTCTGTTTGTATGGAACAATCTTATGACCTAAATAGAAAATAACTTTTGGTGGTTCCCCCTCTAATTTTTTTGTGTTATGTGTGCTGATATGAATGTCTGACGAATGCATATTAATCAGTTTTCATGTACATATTGTATTTTATTACCATTCAAATATGTTCCAATAGTTTTCATTAGTGTCTTAGTTGAGACCTTATCCTTGTTGTGATATTGAATATTTTGATACTAATGAAATTCATAGTTGGCATAAGATTAGAACATATAGTATGAAATTATCTCCAAAAAACGGTTCCATTGCCATGATAGGATGAAGTTGCTAAAGAAGGCATCAATATGATATGGATATCTTCTTGAAGAGATATTCAATACTAGATGACTGAAAGTGAAATGGAGTTCACATAGAAGGAAACCTAGAACATGGTACACATCCATCTGTAATGTGGAAGGAAAAAACTAGTGGTGTGGGATCAAGTGAGGATCAATAGACAAAAAAATATAGACAATAAATGGATATATGTAACTGTTTTCTGGTTTGGTGAGATAAAAGAGGGATACATTGTGGAATTTGATATTAAGTGTCATACTCCCTTTAGCACTCTAGGACTAAGAGGTGATTTTCTAGAAGAAATAACATTGTTGATCAATATGTTTTTTTATCAAAAAAAGGTTGATGTAGATGAGGTCTGACACCATGGAAATGTGAGTCCCTCTGTCAAGGGTGATCCAGATTTTATGAGTAGAACGAAATGAATACAGTTCTATATTATTAACACAGAGATACAATGAAAAATAACAGTGATACAATGGCTTCTATTCAATAAAGAAATATGTTGAAACTGTAAAATGTTGATCCATATTTTATGAGCATAACGAAATGAATACAAATTATTAAAAGATGCTTAACACAAAAATAACAGAGATACAATAAAACTAGTTTTCTATTCAATAAGGAAATAAGATGAAACTGTAAAATGCAGTGGAAAAACAAGGTTGTTGGAATGGTGGTGTCTTATCTCTGAGAAGAGATGTGACGGTTGCGCTCATTCGCAAGAATATGGTTACAATGAGGCTCTGAAGGCCTTTTACAATAAACATGAATGTAAAAAACCCTAGACATCCAAAAACCTAACCCTAGGAGATGAAGCACCAAAAGTCATGTGGGCCCCGTTTGGGTAAGTTAGTACATCAACTTCCCGGGGTCGTAACTTTTGCATACGATCTTCGTTTTAGGCGAACGATAGCCCGTTGGAAAGGTCTAAACGAGAAGAAAATTTTTTGATTGGCCCAAGTAAGTGCCTTTAATAGCCATTTGGGCCACAAATCCCCCATAAACGTCATTTAGGGCCTCAAAACGGCCCCGAAAGTTTGGAACCCGAAAAACTGTCAAAAAACTGCCAAGGTGGAAAACTATTTTTTGAGCCAGTGGAATAGGTGGGTGGCAAGTGATATCCACATGGATCAAGCCTCCCTCCTTAGGAAGAAATATTCTCCATTGTGTTGAGTTCCCCCATCAAATGAGGAAATTTCTATTGAATTTGGCACCGGGTGAGCCACCTACCTTGGTGCAAGAGTTGCCCTACTTTGACGACTCGATAAAGTTGGATTATTTTATGTCGAGTTCCCTTGATATGTGTGTCCACAATCTAATCACTGGATGCTTTTTTCATGCATTCAGGGTTGATCTTTGTTGGTGTTAACTGCTCTTCTATCTCTAAGGTGTCCAATAATGGTGGGAAATATGGCCGAAGGAGAGCCACGTGAAAGACTAGATGCAGACCAAGGAAGGGAGAATGTTGAGCTCAAAAGAATTATCGCCCACAACCTTGGTGATGGTGTACGACCCATAATAGAGTGGGCAAAGCTTCCGATGGGGCCCTGTAAGGCATTCTTTCTACAAATGCAACCAAACTTTGTCACCCACCTGAAACTTATGTGGCACCCGATGTTGATCATGGCACTACTTGTACTTGGCATTAGACTTTTGTAGAATATCCTGAACCTGTTGGCGGATGTGTTGGATCCGCTCAATGAATTGGGTGGCTTTGTCAGTTTCTAGTGGAGAAGGGGATGACTCGGTCGAGGTGGTCGGCAGGGGTAGTGCAACATCCATGGGGCCCAATGGTTGGAATCCCAACCCCACCTGAAAGGGGTTATGGCCAATTGAGCTATGCAAGGCTCGATTGTAGCTATGTTGGACATATGGAATACTCTCATCCCATGTGCAGGGGTATTTTGAATTGTACATGCGTAGGATATGTACGACCATCCGATTGACAGCCTCATTTTGGCCATCTATTTGGGGGTGGAAGGCAGTGGATTTAGTGAGCTTGGTATCCAGCAGTGACCAGAGGCTCGACCAGAATGAGCTAAGGAACCGACTGTCATGGTATGAGATAATGGTTTGTGGGATCCCAAAATGTACCCATACTCGTTCAAATAAGATCTTGGCAGTGGCTTTTGTTGTGATGTTCTTCTTGCATGTGGCTAGAATCACCATCTTCGAAAAGTGATCAACAACCACAAAAACACAGTCATTTCCCCTCTTGGTGTACATGAGGCCCGACATGTATTCCATTGATATGGATTCACACGACCTTTTAGGAGTAGGCATAGGGGTGTACAAGCCCTATTTCTTAGTGGTCAATTTGGAAATAGCGTAGGCGGTGTAGGACCTGATATACTTGCCGACATCATGTCGAAGTTTCGGCCAGTAGAAATGTTTCTGCAACACTACCACTATATTTTTTATGCCAAAGTGTCCTGCCACTCGACTATAGTGAGCTTTCGAAATCAGCTTCGCATGCTCGCTTGATGGAACGCAGAGATGGCCCAGACAGCACAACAACCCGTCCTGAAGATGGAAATTAGCGACCACTGATTTGACGCCCAACATTTGGTAGGTGGTGGATAAGTCAGGGTCAGTATCATAGAGGTGGGGCCATCCGTAGGTCTCATGGAAGCAAGAGTCTAGCACCATGGTGAGTGTCGTGACTGGAGGTCAGCTGAGGCAGTCAGCAATTCGGTTGGTACTTCCTATTTTATACTTGATGTTGAGGTGGAACTGTTGTAAGTATGTTGACCACTTCTACAATTTTCCTTGGGTCTGCATGAACTGTAGTGGCTTATGATGAGTGTGGATGACTGTCTCCTTCCCAATAATGTAATGTCTCCACTGGTAGAAAGCTTGCACAATGGAGTACATTTATTTGTTGTAAGTAGGGTACTTATAGACAACATATAATAGTGTCTCACTATGATATGCCATGGGGTGGTCATGTTGAGTGAGAACGACACCCACAACATGGTCTGAAGCATCTGTCTCGATCTCAAAGGGATGTTGCAGGTCCGGTAATGAATGTATTGGGGATGAGAACAAACGCTTCTTCAAGTCATGGAATGATTTTTTTTCGGACAGGCCCCACATAAATTTTTCCTACTGCCACCCTGGGTTACTTGGGTGAGGGCCCATGTGATATGAGAGAATCTCAGCACGAACCTGCGATAGAAATTGGCGAGGCCCAAGAAGCTCCGAAGTTCAGTGAGTGTGGTTGGGTTTGGCCAGTCATGGATGACCTAGATCTTGGTTGGATCCACATGCACACCATGTTGATCAACGATGTAGCCTAAGTAATGGACCTTGTCCATGAAGAAGGCACATTTTTCCAAGTTTTCATATAGTTTGTGTTGTTGTAGGGTGTGCAAAACCTGTTGAATATGCTGCAAGTGTTCCACCCAAGTCTTTCTATAGATGTGGATGTCATCCAGATACACCACTACAAAATTATTGGTGAAAGGTCATAGTATATCGTCCATCATCCTCATAAAATTTGTTGGTGCATTTGTCAAATGAAAGGGCATGACCAACCATTCATAAAGACCTTATTTTGACTTGAAGGCAGTATTCCATACATATGTCTATTCTATTGGGACCTAGCGATATCCAGACTTTAGATCAATCTTACTAAAGTATTTTCCCCCCATGAGCTTATCAAGGAGGTCGTCGATTCGGGGAATCGAGTACTGGTTTCGGACTGTGATTTTATTCAGGGAGGGATCGTCAGACACATTTGTCAAATCTAGGGAGGGATTGTCAGACACAGTTGTCAAATTTAGGGAGGGATCGTCAGACATAGTTGTCAAATCTAATGCGCCCACACACACACATGAAAATAATATAACACATACCCAACATTCTCCCACTTGTTGTTTTTTTGCATCCAGGGGTCCACAGGATTATATAGTCAACAATCCAGGGCAACAATGCCCATTGTTACTCTACACCAGGAGAACTTTTTTGTTCTCACAGACTTTGTTAATGAATCTGCAACATTATTCAAAGTGTTAACCTTTTCCAGCAACACCTTCTTTTCTTCAACCATGTGTATCACAAAGTGATCCTGAACATCAATATGCTTTGTCTTCGAATGATAAGTTGGGTTATTTGCCAGGAAGATTGAACTCTGACTGTCACAATCTAATCTTACTTCTTGTTGTACCAACCCAATACTTGAACACAATCTCTGTAACCATACTTCTTCCTTGCTTGCATTAATGGTTGCCATGTATTCAACTTCTGTAGTTGAGAGTGCCACTACAGCCTATCTTTTGCTCATCCAACTGATTGCTCCTCCAAATAGGTTAAACACATACCCACTTGTATATCTTCCGCGATCCAGATCTTCAACCCAGTTTGCATCAACAAAGCCATGTATGTCCACCACTTTGTCCAATCCTAGTTTTCCTTGGTAGCACAATCCATAACTAGTAGTTCCACGA
This sequence comes from Picea glauca, assembly GCA_000966675.3. NCBI lineage: Eukaryota > Viridiplantae > Streptophyta > Pinopsida > Pinales > Pinaceae > Picea > Picea glauca. The sequence continues at coordinate 203,860 of JZKD02S0672689.1, read as the reverse complement.
AGATACCTGAAGACCCTCTTTACTAATGTCCAATGTTCCTTCCCTGGTTTTAACATATACCTTCTCAAAACTCCCATTTCATGTGCAATGTCTGGTCTAGTACAAACTATTGCATACATCAAATCGCTAACTGCACTGGCATATGGAACATGGGACATGTACTCTTCTTCTTTCTGTGTCTTGGGACACTGATATGCAGATAACTTTACACCTATAGGAATAGGAACCTTGACCGATTTACTTCCATGCATATTAAACCTCTACAATATCATCTCAACATATTTTCTCTGATTCAACCATTGTTTCATGTTTGCACAATCTCTTTTAATCTCCATTCCTAGAATGAAGTTAGCAACACCGAGATCCTTCATGTCAAATTTGGAGGATAGTTTTGATTTCACCTCCTTGATAACATCCATGTTATTTCCTACTAGCAACATGTCATCAACATACAACACTACATAAATGAAGTGATTACCAACCTTCTTGGAATATACACAGTGATCATCCCTTCTTCTCACAAATCCCAATCCAAGGATGTATGTGTCAAACTTTTGGTACCACATCCTAGGTGATTGCCTCAGACCATATAGTGACTTCTTTAGCTTACAGACCAACTCTTTATTTCCCTTCACTACAAATCCTTCTGGATGCTTCATGTAGATTTCTTCTTCCAGATCCCCATGTAGAAATGTTGTCTTCACATCCATCTATTCCACTTCAAGATCAAAATCAGTAGTAATAGATAACATAAATCTAATAGAAGTTAACTTAGCAACAGGATAAAAAATCTCACCAAAGTCAATTCCCTCTACCTGGGAATAACCTTTTTCTACTAACTGAGATTTGTATTTCTCCACTTTTTCTTATGCAATAAACTTCTTCTTAAACAACCATTTGCTACCAACAGATTTTCTTCCAGCTGGAAACTCAACTATATCCCATGCCTCATTCTTATCCAAGGCATCCATTTCTTCAACCATGGGCTTCTTCCAGAGTTTACTATCCTCTGAATTCACTACTTTCCTGATAGTTCTGGGATCATCATCAGTAATAGATAAAGCAAAATTGGAATGGAAATCAGGTGGACTATACCTTTCTAGTTGCCTTATTTCCCTCACTCATCTCTTCAATACTGGGGTATGAGGTTGTTCTTCTTCTCCTTCATCTTCTTCACATGATTCACATTTTGCATCATCCAACACCAACTCTATTTTCTCAGGTTCTTCTGGCCTTGGTAGGAATTCATGTTTGAAAACATCTTTTACCTCTCTGAAAACACCATCTCGATTGTAAACAATATTCTTGGTTTCTGGGTTCCAAAGCTTATAACCTTTCACACCATCTTTATAACCAATAAAGATACACTTTTCATCTTTTTTATCCAACATACTCCTATTTTCCTTTGGAACATGTACATAAGAATCACAACCAAACACTCTAAGATGTTCAAGAGAGGGTTTCTTTCCAGTCCGTACCTCGTGTGGATTTTTATCATCCAACATTGATGAGGGTGATCGATTGACCAGGTAACATGTTGTACCCACTGTCTATGCCCAAAATTCTTGTCCTAACTCGACACTGCTGAGAATGCTCCTTGCTTTTTCCATTAGTGTCTTGTTCATCCTTTCTGCAACTCCATTCTATTGAGGTGTATATGAAGTAGTCTTCTGCCTTGCTATACCACACTTCTTACATAATTCTTCGAATTCATTTCCACAGAATTCTCCATCATTATCTATCCTCAATACCTTTATTTTCTTCTCTGTCTGATTTTCTACCATAGCCTTAAACTCTTTAAATTTATCAAATACCTCAAATTTCTTTCTAAGAAAATAAATCCATGTGTTCCTTGAGAAATCATCTATGAATGAAACATAATACATAGATTTACCTAGTGATGGAACATGCACAGGTCCAAACACATCACTGTGTATAAAATCTAATATCCCCTTTGCTCTTGTAGCACCATATGGGAATCTTACTCGATTTTGTTTACCATATATGCATTGTTCACAGAAATCAAAATCCAGAGTGAAATTAGACATACATTCAAACATACCTTTATTGTGTAGTGTTCGAAGGCCCTTTTCTCCAATATGCCCCTGTCTTTGATGCCACAACATGGTCTTGTTTCCAGGGTCAATATTGGTCTTGTGTTCTTTATTTGGTTTCTCAGGGACAACAGGATTGTTACACCCATTAGTTTAAGTTCTTCCCAAAAACTTGTACAGAGTTCCACACCTAACTCCCCTCATCAACACCATTACTCCTCGTACCATCTTGCAAGTGCCCTTTCCCAATACAGTATCCACTCCTGCATCATCCAACTTGCTTACAGATATTAGGATCCTGGATAGTTTTGGAATGTGCAGAACCCCAGGGAGAGTTCTAATACTTCCATCTTTTAGCAACAACTTAACCCTTCCACGTTCCATGATTTTGGTTGTCGAGTCATCTCCTAGGAATACATCACCACCATCGTATTTTTCATATTCAAAGAACCACTCCCTATGAGGATTCATATGCTATGATGAACCTGAGTTGATCAACCATACATCACATTCTGCATGTGTACCTGTAGATGCTAGGTAAACATCACCTCCTTCTTCAGTGGAGGTTTTCACCTCTATGGAAGAGGTACTATCAGATCCCTTTGGTTTATTAACCTTCTTAGACTTGCAATCTTTCTTATAGTTCCCTGTTTTACCACACTTCCAACATTTCCTCAAAGATTTTCCTGGAGACTTAGGTCTACCTGTAGATTTAGATCTCCCCCCCGAAGAATTACCAGGATTCCTATCTTGGGTACAACCTCTTACAAATAAAGAATATGTGCTATGACCATCCATGATTTTCCACCTCATCTCTTCAG
>JZKD02S0672689.1:155841-200935 GCA_000966675.3 Picea glauca | reverse complement strand
CTTCAATGTAGATTGAGTGGTACTACCAATTGCTACAACCAGATTATCCCAAGATTCTGGAAAAGAACATAACAAAGTAATACACTTATCTTCTTCTGCAATCGTAATATTAACAAAGACAAGTTGACTTACCAGATTATTAAAGGCATTTAGATGTTCTGTCATGAAATCTCCATCTTCCATCCTAAGATGATACAACTTCTTTCAAAGAAACAACTTGTTTATCAGGGACTTTGATTGATACAAATTCCCTAACTTATCCCATAGTTCCTTGGCTGTAGATTCTCCCGAGACATTCAACAACACCGGATATGCCAAGCAAAGTCGAATAGTACTCCTTGCTCTTCTGTCCAACTTCTCCCAATCTTCCTTCGACATACCAGTAGGTGGTGTACTAGTAGTTTATGTACTAGTAGGTTGTGTACCAGTCAACTGTGTACCAATAGGTTGTGTACTAGGATGCACAACGATCCATTGTTCTTTGTCTACAAGAAGGTCCTCCATATTGAGCTTCCATAGGTCAAAGTTTTTACCGTTGAACTTCTCTATCTCTATTCTATAAGAGCTCACCATTCCTCTTTCTACACTCGAAACACCATTGCAAAAGATCACACTAAACCCAGATTTATCACAGAACCAAGATAAACTTGATCTATCAAGACAGAGCCAAACCCTCAACAACAAAGGCGTCCCTCTAAAGCCAAAAATGAGCTCTGATACCACATGTAAGTTTTAAACATGTGAAGTAAAGCAATGCATATAGATTCTTAAGCAAAACAAAATTAATCAATGGCTCATACAAATAGTACACATAGATTTATACCGGAAACCCTTAATCGGGGGAAAACCTTTCAACGCTTCATTGTATATCATTTCACCATTCACCATACAATACATATACAATGTTTTTAGGTATTCCGTAGATACCAAAACCATAATCCCTTAATCTAGGATTAATTTAGAAAACTGTTAAAAATAGAAAAATCCGCTAAAATATCAAAAATAATACATACACACACATGCAAAGAATATAACACATACCCAACAGGATCTTCCTCTTGATCTCCTTATTTTATAACAGAGAGTGACGGTAGACTAGCCCATTGGGTAGCAGTGTGCTTGGGGTAACATTGATGGGATGCTTGACCTAGCAATGTAGAGGTACCTCAGTAGGAGAGGAGAAGATATCTGAGTACTCTTCCACGACCTTATCCACTTGCTTCTGTTGTGTGGAGAGATCGACCGTGGAGGCCCTGGATGTGGCTGCGATATTTCTCTCACTCTGAGAGAGAATAATGAAGAAGACAAATTTCTCGGTCTGAGAGATGACCTTCCTGCATTACTTGGCAGAGATCAAGGAAATATCACTAGGAGCGACTGCCTTGGGTATCCTGTATAATTTCCTGTTCAAAGTAATAATAACACTACAAGGCCTAGACTCATATACAACATGACTTTTTCATAAATAAGGTTTTCCTAAAATAAAATTTCAAAATTCGAGAGGAGAAACATCACACAATACCTCATCTTTGAAGGGATTGATGTCGTATGACAGTCGATATTGTTGGTTGATGCAGAGATCGCTTCCTTGGTGGAGCCATCCAAAGGTGTAGAGTTGTGGGTGAGACATTGTTGACAAGGCCAACCACTTGACGACCTCTGTTGAGATGAGGTTCTTCTGGCTACTTCTATCAACGATGAAGTGCAGCGGGGTGCCTTTTACCCACATCTATGAATGGAAGAGGCGCTCTCCTTCTTCTGGCTTGTCTGGTTCACCAGGCTGGAGCTTGGTGGTAGCAATAGTTGCATTGGGTTCCATGTCAATGATTCATCTTCCCCTTTTTGTTTTTGAGTCACAGTCAGAACCTGCATCTGATTCAAAGGATTTCACTTCGGCCACCAACGATTGCTTTGAGCGGAAGTTAACAGTGTTATGCCAAGGACTCTTATGGAAGTCACACCACTTCCTGGTATATTTCTTTGTATTTCCGGTGTCCTTCTTTTCTTGTGGCTTGGACTGGTTGTCATGATACTGTCCATCTTTTCTTTGTCCTTTGTTCTGTGGGTTGGGGCTGCCCTTTCCTGGATTTTGTTGTGACGGGTTCCTAGGTCCAAATTGTCACGTCTTTTGTTTGATATTTTGCTCGATTTTTACGGCCTATCTGTAGGTCATGCCCGAGGACGATATGTCCATAAATTCCATTTTGGTTTGCATGTATATATGCAGAGCACCATGATACTTGAGCACTAGATGTCACTTTGAATATTTGATACCCAACTTAGTGCACAAGGTATGGAAGATATTTGTGAACTCTAGCACTTCTTGGTCTCTTTCTTGCCGCAATGTGAACCATTTGGTATACAAGTCGTCATAACTTCCAATAGGGTATTATTGTTCCTTAATAGAATCCCTGAAGGATTCTCAAGTGGTCATGACTGTAAATAATTAGGATTCCTCTGTTTCCTTTTTCTCACAGAAAGTTTCCCACCAATATTTGACATAGGGAATGAATTTGAGGAGTGAAAAAGTAATATTTTCTCGATTCGAAAAGTTATTGAGATAAAAACACCCTTCTAGTAGAGTCAACCACTTGTATACAACATCTGTGTCTATATAACCTTCAAATATAGGAATATCAAAGTTTATTTGTACCTTGAAAGGGGGCGGCACCTCCGCTCAAGGAAGATGTGTCGCTTGTTGGTAGCCGCCGAAGGATTTGCGCGAAACTATCCATCATCTCATTCCTTTGTTGCATGAGGGATTCCTCAAGCAACATTTTGAAAGGATCTCCTGTCCCATCATCTTTATTTTCTCCTACCTTGAGAGATCACTTGGACGTGTGAGATCTTTTGTCCTCAAGAGAAACAAGCTCGATACCCAATTCTTTGTACCCTGACCTCGTTGAGGACATGCATTAAGACGATAAGGAGCAAACCGCTCTAATACCACTGATCCATATTTTATGAGAAGAACAAAATGAGTACAGACTATTAAAAGATGCTTAACACAAAATAAAAGAGATATAGTAAAATTGGTTTTCTATTCAATAAGGAAATAAGCTGAAACTGTAAAATGCAGAGGAAAAACAAGCTTGCTGGAATGGTGGTGGCTTATCTCTGAGAAGAGATGTGACATTTAAACTCATTCACAAGAATATGGTTACAATGAGGCTCTGAAGGCCTTTTACAATAAACAAGAATTTCATAAACCCTAGACATCCAAAAACCTAAGCCTAGGAGATGAAGCACCAAAAGTCATGTGGGCCTCCTTTGGGTAAGTTAGTACATAAACTTCCTCGGGTCGTAACTTTTGCATACGATCTTCGTTTTAGGCACACGATAGCCCGTTGGAAATCTCTAACCGAGAGGAACAATTTTCGACTGGCCTAGGTAAAGGGATTTTGGCATTCACCTGGGCCCCAAATCCCCAAAAAATGTCATTTAGGGCCTCAAAATGACCCCAGAAGTTTGGAACCCGAAAAACTGTTGAAACAATGCCAAGGTGGAAAACTATTTTTTGAGCCAGTGGAATAGGTGGGTGGCCATCGATATCCACCTGGATCAAATGCAGACTAAAACAAGCTTGTTAGAATGGTGGTGGATTATCTTTGAGAAGAGATGTGACGGCTACGCTCATTCGCAAGGAGATGACTATAATGAGGCTCCAAAGGCTCTTTTACATCAAACATGAATTTCAAAACCCTAGACATCCAAAAACCTAACACTAGGAGATAAAGCACCAAAATTCATGTGGGCCCCATTAGGGTAAGTTGGTACCTCAAATTCCCATGGTCGTAAATTTTGCATACGATCTTCGTTTTAGGTGCATGATAACTCGTTGGAAAGGTCTATCCGAGGAATACACATTATTTCATCACACTTTGAATTTGTCTACAGTGTGACTATGGCAGGCCCCAAAAACATTGTTTAGGGCCTCAAAACGACCCCGAAATTTTAGGACCCTAAAATCTAGAAAACAATTGTCAAGATGAAAACTGAAATTGCCAAGATGACATCTCTATGTGATCTAGTTGGAATAGGTGGGTGGCCATCGATATCCACTTGGATCAATCCTCCCCCCTTAGGAATAAATGGTCTCCGTTATGTTTATTTCCCCCATCAAATGAGGAAATGTCTGTTGAATTTGGCCCTGAGTGAGCCACTTGCCTTGGTGCAGGAACTTCCTTACTTTGACAACAAAATAAAGTTGAAACTTGTGTTGGCAAGTACCCTTGACCTATGTGTACACAATATGATCAATGGATGCTTGTTCCATGTAGTCAGGGTTGAGCTCTATCAGTGTCAATTTTTATACTACCTCTGAGGTGTCTAATAATGGTGGAAAGTATGGCCAAAGGTGGTCCACATTAAACACTAGGTGCTAGCCAAGGAAGGGAGGATTGTTGAGCTCAAAATCATGGTCACCCACATCCTTGGTGTTGGTATAAGGTCCATAACGGAGTGGACAAAGATTTCTATGGGGTCCATTAAGGCGTTCTTTCTACAAGTGAAACCAAACTTTATCTCCCACCTAAACTTGTGTGGCACTCGATGTTTATCATGGCGTTGCTTGTACTTGGCATTGGACTTATACAAAATATCTTGAACCTATTTGCGGGTGTGTTGGATCCTCTCAAAGAACTAGGTAGCTTTGTCAGGTTCAGTTTTAGCATGGGACGAGTCTTCCTGGGTGGCTGCAAGGGGTAGTACAACATCCATGGGACCCAATGGTTGAAATCCCAACCCCACTTAAAAGGGGTTGTGGCTAGTTGAGCTATGTATGGCTTTGTTGTATTTCTGTGGAACATAGGGAAGATTCTCATCCCATGTGCAAGGATGCTTGGAATTGTACATGTGCATGATATGCATGATCATCCGGTTGACGAACTCGGTTTGGCCATCCGTTGGGGGGTGGAAGGAAGTAGACTTGGTGAGCTTGGTGTTCTATTAGTGACCATAGGCTCGACCAGAATGTGTTGAGGAACTGGTTGTACTGATATGAGATGATGGTTTTTTATATCCCAAAATGTACCCACACTTGTTTGAAGAAGAGCTTGGAAGTGGCCTCTATTGTGATGCTCTTCTTGTAGGCGGCCAGAATTGCCATTTTAGAAAAATGATCAACCACCACAAAAACATAGTCATTTCCTCACTTTCTTGACGGAAGGCCTGACATGTAGTCCATCGAGATGGATTCCTAGGGCCTTTCAGGAGTAGGTAGAGGAGTGTACATTCCTTTTTTCCTAATGGTCAGTTTGGCAATGGAACAGGAAGTGCAGGACCTGATATATTTGTTGACATATTGTCGAAGTTTTGGCTAATAGAAATGTTGTTGCAGCATTTCCACTGTATTTTATACGCTGAAGTGTCATGCCACCCAATTGTAGTGGGATTCCTAAATAATATATTCTCGCTCACTCGATGGAACGCAGATATGGCCTAGGTGTCACAACAACCCATCCTGAATATGGAAATTAGTGACAACTTCGTTTGCGCCCAACATCTAGTAGGTGGCAGCGAAGTCAAGGTCTCTCTCATAGAGTTGGCACCATCCAAAGGTCTTATGGTCACAGGAGTTTAACACCGTGGTGAGTGCTGCAAATGGCGAGTGGTTGAGGAAATCATCGACATGTTTGGTGCTTCCTGTCTTATTCTTGATGTTGAGATGGAATTGCTACAAGTATGTGGACCACTTCTGATGGCGGTCATTCCTCAGTTTACCTTGTGTCTGCATGAATTGCAACAACTTATTATCAGTGTGGATGATTGTCTCCTTCCAGAAAATGTAATGCCTCCACTGGTGGGAGGCTTACACAATGGAGTAGATTTGTTTGTCATAAGTAGGGTACTTACAGATGACATATGATAGTGTCTCACTATGATAGACCATGGGGTGTCTGTGTTGAGTGAGAACTACGCCCACAACATAGTTTGAAGCATATTTCTCAATCTAAAATGGTTGTTGCATGTCAGGTAATAAGAGCACTAGGGTTGAGCACAAGTAGTTCTTCAAATCATCAAAATTTCTCTTACCACCACCCCTCGTTGCTTGGCGGAGGGCCCATGCAATATGGGAGAATCCCAACATGAACTTGTGATAGAAATTGACAAGGCCTAAAAATATTTGAAGCTTAATGAGTGTGGTTGGGCCTGGCCAGTCACAAATCACCTAGATATTGGTTGGATCCACATGCACCCCATGGTCATCAACAATTTAGCCTAGGTACTGGGCCCTGTCCATGTTGAAGGAGCATTTTTCCAAATTTGCATATAGCTTGTGTTGTCGCAGAGTGTGAAGAACCTGTTGAATATGTTGCAAGTGTGCCGCCCAATTCTTGTTGTAGATGATGATGCCATCCAGATACACCACCACAAAATAATTAGTGAAAGGATGAAAGCTATCATCCATCATCCTCATGAAAGTTTTTGGGGAATTCATTAAACCAAAGGGCATGGCCAACCATTAAAAAATACCTTCTTTGGACTTGAAGGCATTTTTCCATACATTTGTTTTCTCTATTGGGACCTGATGGTAGCCAGACTTTAGATCAATCTTACTGAAGTATTTGGCTCCCTTGAGCTATTCAAGGAGATCGTTGATACGGGGAATTGAGTATCGGTTCTTGACTGTGATTTTATTTAGGGCATGGTAATCAATGCAGAGTCGTCAGGTCACATATTTCTTCTGCACATGCATGATTGTGCTTCCACATGGTGATGAGATGGGCTGGATGTTCCCTTTTTGGAGTAGTTATTGGTTCTTATGACTGATCTCCTCATTTTCTAGTAGACAATGGTGATAGACTGGGTAGAGGTGCGCCGGGGGTCAGATCGATTGAATGCTTGACTTGACAGTGTAGAGGTACCCGAGTGGGTGAGGAGAAGATGTATTTGTATTCTTTCATGCCCTTATCCACTTACTTATGTTGTGTGCAGAGATCGGCTGTAGAGGCCATGGATGTGGCTACAACCTTCCACTCACTTTGAGAGTGAATCACAAAGAAGAAAAACTCCCAGTCTGAGAGATGACTTTCCTTCATTTCTTGGCAGAGATCAATGAAATGACAGTAGGTGGGACTGCCTCAATTATCATGTACAATTTCCTGTCTAGAGTAATAATAACATTGTGAGGCCTAGACTCATATATAGCATGATTTTTCCATAAATAAGGTTGGCCCAAAAGAACATCACAAAATTCAAGGGGATCGACATCACACAATACCTCATCTTTGAAGGGCTTGATGTCATAGGATAGGTGGAATTGTTGGTTGACACGAAGATCGCTTCCTTGGTAGAGCCATTAGATGGTGTATGGTTGCAGGTGGGACGTTGTCGGCAAGGCCAGCCGCTTGACGACGTCCATTGAGATGAGATTATTTTGGCTACCACTATCAATGATGAATTGCAATGGAGTACCCTTCACCCACATCTATGAATGAAATAGGTACTCGCCTTCCTCTAGCTCATCAACTTCACCGGGATGGAACTTGGTGGTAGAAATGGTGGCACTGGGTTTCACGTCAATAATGTGTCTCCCCTTTTCTGGTTCTGACTCTGAGTTGGAACCTACATATGATTTAGAGGCTTTCACCTCAGTCACCAATGACTGCTTTGAGCAACAATCAGTAGTGTTATTTCAAGGGCTCTTATGGAAGTCACACCACTTTCTGATGTCTTTCTTCATCTTTCCATTGTCCTTATTTTTTTACTGCGTAGACTGGTTGTCCTAAGGATTTCCATATTTTCTCTTTCCTTTGTTCTATGGGTTTGGGCTTCCCTTTCCCTTCTTCTACTATGAGGGGTTCCTAGACCCAAACTGTCATATCTTTTGTTTAAGCTTCTGCTCGATTTTGACATCATATCGATAGTTTGCGCCCAAGGGCGAGATGTCCAAAAACTCATTTTTTGTCTGGATGTATCTGTGTAGACCACCATGGTACTTGAGCACCAGATGTCACTCAGAACATTTTATACCCAACTTGGTGCACACGGTATGGAAGATATTTGTGAACTCTGGCACTGTTTGGTCCCTTTTCTTTTGTAGTGTGGTCCATCTTGTATATAGGACGACATAACTTCCAACATGGTAGTATTGTTTCTTAATAGCATCCCTGGAGGACTCCTAGGTGAGTGTGACTATAAATAATGAGGGTTCCTCTATTGCATTTTTCTCACAGAAAGTATCCCACCAATATTTGACATGGGGGATGAATTTGAGGAGCGCAAATGTGATCTTTTCTCTATTGGAAAAGTTATGGACAAAAAAATACCCTCCTAACAGATCCAACCATTTATCTAAAGTGTCTCCGTCTATCTGACCTTAAAATATATGAATATAAAAGTTGATATGTACCTTGAAGGGGGCAGCGCCTCCACTCGAGGAAGATTTGTTGCCTGTTGGTAGTCGTCGAAGGATTTGGGCAAAACTGTCCATCATCTTGTTACTCTGTTGCATGAGGGATTCCCCGAGAAACTGTTTGAAAGTATCTCATGTATCGTCGTCTTTATTTTATCCCTCCATGGAAGGTCGCTTGGGCATGTGAGAGCACTTTTCCTCAAGAGAAACAAGCTTGAGACCCAACTCTTTGTACCCTGACCTTGTCGAGGACATGCACTAAGAACAATAAGGAGAAAAATGCTCAGATGCCATTGATCCAAATTTTATCAGCAGAATTAAATGAATACAGATCTATATTATTAACACAAAAATACAATGAACAATAGCAAAGATACATTAAAACTTGGCTTCTATTCAATAAATAAATATGTTGAAACTATAAAATGCAAACTAAAACAAGCTTGCTAGAATGGTGGTGGTTTATCTCTGAGAAGAGATGTGACGACTGTGCTCATTCGCAAGAAGATGAGTACAGTGAGGATCCAAAGGCCTTTTTACATCAAAGATGAATTCCAAAACCCTAGACATTCAAAAACCTAACCCTAGGAGATGAAGTGCTAAAAGTCATGTGGGCCCCTTTGGGGTAAGTTGGTACATCAACTTCTCGGGGTCGTAACTTTTGCATATGATTTATGTTTTAGGCACACGATGGCCCATTGGAAAGATCTATCTGAGGAATACATATTGTGTCGTCACATTGTGACTTTGTCTACAATGTGATTGTGGTGGGCCCAAAAAAAATTGTTTAGGGCCTCAAAACAACCCCGGAAGTTTAGGACCTGAAAAGCTAGAAAAATACTATGAAGATGAAAACTGAAACCCCCAAGATGAAATATATATGTGATCTAGTTGTAATAGGTGGGTGGCCACCGATATCCACCTAGATCAATCCTCCCCCCTTAGGAATCAATGGTCTCCATTCCATTGAGTTCCTCCATCAGATGAGAAAATTTCTGTTGAATTTGGCCCTAGGTGAGCCACTTGAATTGGTGTAGGAGCTTTCCTATTTTGACAACACAAAGGATTACTAGACAACAAACAAACTTAATCAAGCAATCCAAAAAAATCACACAAACACACTCCAAACATAAATTGAAGGCTAATTATGTGACAACCATACTTGATTAGAGGAAAAATCTTAACATTACAGATCAATCAAAGACCTTTGGGATTCGACAAGACAAATCTAACCTCAAAAGTCTAATAATTATGCAAGTTTCACAGTTTACAGGGATCATCATGGTTCACATACACTGTAACTAGCTATGCATCGCGTGACCGTAATACTGCAATGGGCGAAGACTGCAAAAAAAATTGTTTTTTAAAAGACAGGTCTACTTCAAATATACTAGATCTGAGAGATATAGACTTTGAAAGAGAACCAGGGAAGACAATAATTAAATCATAAACATAAATAGAGGATAATTTGGAAAATGATTCTAAACTAAAGAAGAATCAAATATTCTTCCCCAGTGGATTCACGTGTTCTGTTATGGATAAATCTCACTAGTATGGTAAGTTATATCTCCATAGGATCCACCTATTGATCCTAGACAGATAGTGGGGATAGACTTCAAATGATTTTCCCTAGTTATAAATATATTCATTTCCTTTTAACCAAGAAGGGTGGTGACCAAACCTTTCAATCAACGGTTGTACTCACATATCTGGCCGATGCATCTCCTGAGATATAGCTCTAGCTCCTGGAACCGGATTCCTGTACACAAGGAGACAAACAATTACTAATCTAATTGTGCTTCTAATGTTAGAAAATCCAAATCTACTAGATCTATACCGATCTATTTAACATAAGACCGGATCTATCCCAAACAATTGAATTGGACAATGTAGATAGGGGAAAACCAATGATATATTAATGGAAATGAAAAAAATACATCAAGGCTATCATACCTTTAAGTGTTGATGCATTCCCCTTTGGCTCCTTTCTCCTTGCTCCTCCTCAGCTTCTTAATCAAACTAGGAAATCCGATTGTGGTTGTTGTATCTGGAGAATCACCTCTATAAATCGACAACATAACTCTGTAAATGATTCTCCCCCCTCATGCTCAAGAATTTCCTTCTTTATATAGATCCTTGGAAGAGGCTTGGGAGATATTATCGATCTTGTAGAGACCAATGTATACTCGAATGATGTGAGTTCCTAGGCTCATGCCATGAAGAAAAAACTCATCCCTCGCTTACCTCTTTATAATCTAAAAGGTTGCATAGGTCATCACTTGTTGAATTAAGATGACCATCGATGATCATCACTTGTTGTCTCATGTATGTCTCGCGATGACCTTAAAAATGTCCTAAGTCTTGAGATAGAGATGTGTCTTCACTTTCATCTTATACTGGATTCCCTTATGGCCTTGTATGGTGTAAATTAAGGTTATACCAAGAAGCATATGCTCATATGATACAAAATCGAAGGATGTTATGGGTGGATGGAAAATAGGATGAGAAATATGTGTATTGGATAGGGAAAGACTTGTGCAACCCTCCAATATTTTATGGAATGAGATCATATAATATTTTTAGAGTTGATGGAGGAGAACGTACCAATTAACAACAATTGTTAATGATGGATGCTCTCATGAGAGGAACCCTTGAGTGTTGGTAGGTCATGCATAGAGACAATTTATGAACGTGGGTGTAGGTGGAAAACAACATTTCATTAAGATTTCAGCCATCTAGGGACTTGGAATTGGTAAATATATGTAAAGGAACATAAGATCCAGAGGATCACATCTAGTTTTGAGGAGATGAAAGGGATTGTAGGATCCCTAGGTGAAATGAAGAGTCAATTGAAACCTAGTGCCAAGCTTGTGAATAAGCGACCATATATGTTGAATATGAAGTATAAATATACAGTAAAGAAGGAATTGGATATAATTTTGAGCAAAAGTATAATTTTCCTAGTAGAAGAATCAAAGTGGATCAACCTATGGTAATTCAAAACATAAAGATAGGGGAAATTCAGATTTATGTTGACCTTATATCTTTCAATGCAACTTCCATACACAATCCCTTTCCCACACCATTTACATGTGAATTTTTGGATAATGTGGAGGAAGAGAAAGTTATTTGTTCATTGATGGATTCTCAGGATACCATCAGGTCAGGGTTGCAGAAAAATATAAAACAAATACAAACTTTTCTACTAAAAGGGGGTTATTTGCTTGTAATGTCATGCCATTTGGATTAAAGAATGCACATATTATATTCTCAAGAATTATTGTTGTTGCATTCATTGAATTTACGCATAATTTTATGGAGGTTTACTTAGATGATTTGACTATATTCATCCTACTAAAGATTCACATATAAGTGTTGAGGTTGATGTTAGATAGTTGTATACAATTTTAGATTTCATTGAACTTGAAGAAGTGTACTATTTTCACCCCATTTGGAGTTTTTTCGGGACATGTTGTTTGCAAGGAGGGGATACTCACAGACCAAGAAAAGATAGTTGTGATTGTGGTCATTCTCCCCCTAGATCTGTAAAGGAACATGCCACACTTGGACATAAACGACATTATCACAAATTTATCAAGAAATATGCACATCACAACACCACTAGAGAAACTTTTTAAAAAGAGATGTGAATTTCATCTGGAGTCCAAAGTGCCAAGGATATTTTGATGTGTTGAAAGAGAATTTGGTTACTACATTGACTCTAATATTCCATGATGAGATGAGGTTGTTTCACATACATGTTTACACTTTAGTGATTTCACTTTGCTGAGTGCTTGGACAACCAGGAGAAGGTAATATCAATCATCATATTTATTTTTCTAGTAGAAAATTGTTTGACACATAGTGAAACTACATAAATATAGAAAGAGAAGGCCTTGCAATGACAATTGTCCTACACAATTTTTTTACATCTTTTAGGTAATGAATTAAATTTTCTCACTGATCACTTAAGAAAAAACATCTAATGAAAAAGCCAGCACTGGGGGGAAGAATTTGCAGGTGGTTTCTTTTATTACAAGAATTTGATTTTGAAGTGGTGGTCAAGCCTGGGAAGCATAATGTGGGACTTGAACACCTATATAGGGTGGGAGTGTGGAGAAAGTGGACGTAGTGTGGATAATGATTTTCCTAGTGTGCATTTATTCTAGGTTGAAGAATACTACCAAATTAGTTAAAGAATATTGCATAATCTTTAACAACTGGGAAGGAACTTGAGGGATACACCTATGTAGAGTGACAACAAGTAGAAATCCATGTACAAAATTACCAGCTAACTATAGGATGGATATACAATCTTGGTGCAGGTAGGATCCTACAGAGATGTGTCTTTGAACATGAATGTGATGTATTTCTTCACAAATAACATGATGGGGTTTCTCATGGAAACAATGCAGGAAAAGTAATAGCTGAGAAAATACTATGCATGTGATTATGGTGGCCCTCATTGCATTAGGATTCTAAATAATATTATAATCTGATTTTTTTCAGTGCGTGGGAAAACCATCTAGAAGGGATGAACTGCCTTTGTTCCTAATGGTAGCATTTGAAGAATTTATGAAACGGGATAAAGATTTGTTGGTCTAATAAATATTCTTACACAAAGAACTCGAGCCTGTTATATTATCACTATAGCATAGTACTTCATGAGATGGGATGAAACCATGTCAATTAAAGGTTGTGCTACTAATACTATTGCACGGTTGATTTTTTAGAGGATTATAAAAGGGTTTGGTTGTCCAAGGGTTTTGATGAGTGATCGGGGTACACACTTCATCAACATCACAATTTCAATGTTAAATCAATATTTCATGATTCGTCATTAGAAAGGTATGCCATACCCTCCATAGTATAATGGGATATCGGAAGCTTTGAATAAGATTCTTGGACATGCCTTGAAAAATATTTGTAATGTGGAGCGAGATGATTGGGATGAGCATGTTTCTACAGTTTTATGAGGATACATAACTACTTTTAAGCATTTGAAAAATCATACTCTATTTGGACTAGTGTATGAAAAAGAAGCAGTGACACCCTTAGAATTTGTTTATTCAAGTGTATTCATTGTAGTGTCTAAAAAGATGATTGATGATGAATCTTTTCAAAGGAACTTGGAGTATCTCATGTAGCTAGAAAAATATTCTTTCTTTTTAATATTTAATCAAATCGTAGATAAACAAAGAAAAAAACCTTGGAATGATAGAAATATTTGTTCAAAGGTAACGAAACCTAGATCCTTAGTTTTACTTTACGATAGAAGATTTCTAAATAATCCAAGGAAACTTAGGATGAGACGGCTGGGACCCTTTTGTATTGCCTACATTTCAGAATCTAGTGTAGTAAAATTGACAAATTACAGTGGAAAACCAATGAAGGGGTTGGTGAATGGTAGATGGTTCAACCCCTACTCTACCTAAAATGAATACCAATGAATGCATGCACAAGTGAAATACATGTACAATACTAGGATTGGAATGTGGTAACAAGATAGTTGGTGATGTGTTGTGATTGAGGTGAAGTAGTTAGGGTTTATGATTTCACTTAAAGTTGTTTGTAGGAAGTATAGATTAGATACTTTCCTTCAAAGGTGGTTGATCAATATAATTTAAGTCATGTTAATAAGAAGAATAAAAGGATCAAGAATTTGGAAAGTAACAAACCTAGATAATCTTATTGGACAATCAAATCAGATAGTGGGAAATATAGATACAGACAAAGAAGAATCCATTCAAAAATGATCAATGCATGTGCACAAGGATATTATGACTAAGATAACTAATCTCACAAAGTATATTACCACAACTCTCCAAGTAGCATAACTTACAAATAGGTTGGAACAATTCTAGGAGCATGTTGAAAAGAAGTATGCATGCCTAGAAAATGTACTAACAAAGTATGGTGTGGCTATCTAGATTTGCAAGAAGATAAATACAGAAAAGGGAAAAGTAACCCTCGATTTAGTTGCTAAGTTTCAACATGAAACAGAAACAAACATGACTTCTTATAAAAATTTGACCCAAAGTTTTAATGAGTTCATTGTTCATGTGAAGCAGGAGCTTCCTTCAACAAACTTCTATTTTGTAGGGATAGGCCACATTGTCTCAGGGATGAAACAATCATAGTGTTGGGGACTGGTTGGTGCATTATTTTATATTTTTGAAGACTTTATGCAAAGCTAACTTTTGTGTTCCTAGCTTATATCTACACCGAGTTTACCTTGCACAAAGAGTTTTGTGCTATGCACCTTATTACTATTCTATGCACTATATCACATGAATGTAAATGGAAGTAGAAAACTAGTTTATCCTTATGTTAGAGGATGTGTCATAGGAATTTATGATTTTTGTAACTAATTTAGAGTGTATGTAAAGGGATGTAATTAACAAAATAAGGGTTATACAATTATCTATTGGGAATTAAATATAGATTTTTGTGTGAGAGAGTTTGTTGAAGAAGGAAAAATCAAGTTTGGATCTCTCAATCATTGTATGGAGTCACAATGATTTTGTATGGAACGATATTATGGACATAATATAATAGACCTCATGGTGTTCCCCCCTCTAATTTGTCTATGTTATGTGTGTTGATTTGTTGGCACAGGGGTAGACCCAGGGTTCAACTCCAAGAGTGCACCAACAAGCCCTAACTACTGGCCCTTTCGGCAATACCTGTGAGGTAGATGCAGTCTCACCCAAAGCAGTTATGGGGGGGTTGCAGGCTAAAGATGTCTGCAACCAAGGGGATATCAAGTGGATCTTATACAAGAACAATACAAAATTTATATATCACTTACCAGCTTAGATCTAGTCCATACAACTATCTGTCAGATCTAACACAACAATACAATAACATCATATCAAATGACAGAGGACACAGCATAAACCATTCACAACACAAGATATACATGGTTCACCCTCTCTCTAGGGCTACATCCATAGAACTATGCTTTATAATATATTAAGATGAAGCATACAATTCTTTTCTATGCTCTTAGCTAGCAGAACTTCTTTCTTCTCCTCTCTGTCTCTCCCCTTCCTTCACACCCAGCTGCAGGACTAATATTCGCACCCTGCTGAAGATCTTACAATACCAGAAGGCTCTACACTTCGCACTTCTCTCTCACACAACAATAATCACTCATGCCAATAAAAAAACTAGAACGAACAATACCAACAACAACAAAAACAACCCATCCCAGGTCCTTTAGACCTCTATTTATACATTACAATAGTTCATCGAAAACCTTAGGCCAAAACCTAGGTGTCAAAACCCTAGATACAAAAACCCTAGGTGTCTAAAACCCTAGGTCAACTTGACCCATGTTTTCAAGGCTTCACCAGCATGTATGTCCTTCCTTCTCACGCGGTGCTCCAAAGAATCCAACGATGGATTTTTCCGCTTGCTAAGTTTCCCACGATCCTTATTCTTTGTTGATTTGTCATCCTTGATCTTCTCGTTCAACGATTTTCTTTCTCTTACTTTGCTCCATCTTTTATTCTCTTTTTCTCACTTCGACCTAGTATCAGTCACTCTGTCTTCCGCATAGTTCACATTTTTCCTTTTCTGCCTTAATCTTTTCTTGCTTCCATACCCAAGGGCCAACAGACCCCCAACACTCACCCATGAATTGTCCCGAGGCACTTCAGATCTGATCCTTCTATTTTTCTTTGACCTCAAACTGCACAAGGCAGCCTTTGCTTTCTGATCTATGCCTCCTTTCCTTCCTTGTGTAGGTTGTCTTTTATGTGCCTAGTACCCAGTTTCGAATGCACCTGGTACCTAGACCCTTTTCCTCATGCTTTTACTGAGAGCTCTGAGGCATCTGGTTGTCATAATACAATTTCAAGTAGCTCTTGTTCACCAACCCTTCCTTCCATTCTCCATTCAAATTCTTCAACTACATAGCTCCTCCTTCTGTAACATAGGAAAAATCATATGACCCAAGCCAATGTGTTCTGAACCTTCCTGGTTGCTTCATAAATTGGCTGTCATATACCAATACCAGATCTTCTTGCTTAAATTCCTTCTTCTTGATGTGTCTGTCATGGTAGGCCTTCTCTCTTTCCTTCTGTACTTGCTGATGGAATCATGTAATGAATCTATCTTCTTCTAGTTCTATCAACTGCGCAAGCCTCTCTTGCACAATGCCAGTATCATCCATATCTATATAGGCAATGATTCTTAGGCTTGGTACCAAATATTCCATTGGGACAACAACTTCGAGACCATAAACCAAATTAAAAGGGGTCTGCATTGTTAGCTTCTTACAAGTGGTTCTATAGGCCCATAGTACTGTTGGTACTCTTAAATCCCAGACATCCCTGTTCACACTACAAATATTCGTTAGTGTTGTCTCCAAGATTTTTTTGAATGCTTCAACTGTCCCATCCTCTTGTGCATGGTAAGGTGTGCTCTTCTGATGATGGACTGTAAATTCCTTAATCAAGGCTTCAACGGCCTTATTGATGAAGTGTGTGCCTTGATCTCTCATAAGGATCTTTGGGCATCCAAACCTGGTTATGATGTCATCAAATATGAAGCACACAACTGTACTTTCACTACTATCCTTAACTTCTCTTGCTTCGCCCCATCTGGTCAAGTACTTTGTCGCAGTGATTATGTATCTGGCTCTTGTGCGCTTTCCTGGTGGGTTTATAGGTCCCATGAAGTCAATGGCCCATTTCTCAAATGATTATAGGGTCAATTGTGGTGCTAAAGGAATTTCATCTCTTCTGGATGGTTTCCAAACTCATTGGCATATATCACAGGCTCTGTAATAGTCCTTAGCATCTCTGTGTAGGGTAGGCCACCAAAGGCCAGCTCTAAGAACCTTCTGCGTTGTTGCTTTCCCTGCTTAGTGTCCTCCTGCGATGCCTTCATGAGCTTCGATGAGGATCAATGGTCACTTTGTCTCCACAACACACCTCCTCAATATCTCATCATGTACCATATTGTATAGTTGTCCAACTATAAGTGAAACGTCTGCAGTGCGAACTACTAGTTGTTCCTTCTGGGTGATTGTATACTCACTAGGTGCCATTCATTTTGATAGGAAGTGGACTATCTCTACGAAGTGATCATCAATATTTCTAATGGCCAGCAGTTGTGCATCCGACAGTGTATCCTCCAAGATAGTAGGCTCTTCTCCATGTTCCAACCTTGACAAGTGGTCAAGACCTTTGTTCATGCTTCCTGGATTAACCAAAATCTCAAAATCATATTCCTAAAGTAGCAGAAGCCATATGCATATTATCCCCCCCAACACTGGCTTGTTGACTAGGTATTTCAGCACAAAGTAATCAGTGAACATTTTAAAATGTCATCACAACAAGTAGTGGCGAAACTTCTGCAGGGCATACACCATGGCTAAACCTTCCCTTTCAGCGATGGCATAATTAATCTCAGTTGTGGATAGCTTCCTACTAGGAAAGGCTAATGGTTGGTCGATGTCTCATGTTCCTGGTTGTGCTAGCACTACTCCTAATGTGATAGAAGATGCATCGACATGCACATGGAATTCCTTGCTCCAATCTGGGAAAACCAGAATAGGCACAGTAACCATTTTTTGTTTCAGCGTGTCGAAGCATTGTTGGCATTCTTTTGTCCAATGAAACTGATAATCTTTCTTCAAAAGCTTCTCCATGGGTGTTGTAATTTGTGCATAGCCTTTAATGAATTTCCTATAATATCCAGTATGTCCCAGCGCAGTGCGCAACTGTTTGACTTAAGTAGGAGGGGGAAGATCAACATTAATGGAAATTTTATATGGGTTTACTAGAAATCCCTACTTGCATACAATATGACCTAACAACACTCCAAATGGTGAAAAGAAGATGCATTTCTTTAGGTTTAAGGAAATCTGACACTGCCTGCACTTGTCCAACATTAGCCTTAGACATTTAATATGATTTTTAAATAAACTAAAAACAGTCCAATCATCAAAGTATGCTAGAAATTTATGTAGAAACTCCTTGAATGCGTCGACCACCACCCTAGAAAAGATGGTTGGGGTATTCTTCAATCCAAACAACATCCCTGTATACTGGTAGGATCCCCATTCTATTGCAAATCTGGTCTTATGGCGATCTTCCTTGGAAATCTGGATCTGATGGTATCCTAAAAATCCATCTATAAAGGAATATACCTCTTGGCCTCCTACATTATCTAACACTTCGTCAGTAAATGGTGTAGGGAATGGGTCATGCAAACAGGCATTGTTCAACTTCCTGAGATCTACGTAGATCCTGATCCTTCCTTTCTTTTTTTCTTGTACCACCATAGGGCTAATTGTAGCGCACCTTTTCTGGCTACCAAGGCTTAAATTCTCTTAAAGAAATCTATAACACCACTTTGTACATAACTCATATAGGTATTATATAATCCACATGCATTTAAACAAATAAACACATTTAAGCTCAGAGTAAAACTTATTATTTACTATTATAATTAACAATCAATAGTGTTTCATATTAATTCATATACACAGTGGAAGTCATGATAACATAAGCAGCAGAATCATGCAAAACATGATTAAAGCGTAATCAGATATGTATCTATTAACAGTGATAGAATCCACCAACCAAGTGTAGACCTTCCATGAACGTCCCAGCCTTAGACCACACTACTCATCAGCTCAGCAGTGGGTCAGCCCCGAGCTAGGACTAAGCTACACCCCAAGGCAAGGAATCCTAGGCTAGGTTGAGGTTATAGGGAAAACAACACAGAAAATCTGGAAGGATTCTTCCCAGGATGCCATCTTACGCCCACTACTACCAGACTCTCATTCCCCACATGCATGTTCTGCCCGGGAGTATACACCTTCACAAGCACAGTCCATCGGCGCTAACCTCCCTCTCTGGGTCTCGGAAATAGGTCGGATCAGGAAGTCTCAGAGCCTGAAGCTGGTGCTGGACACTCTCTGGAAGAAACCTCTTCCAAAAACAACCACCTCCCTCACCTAGAGAGAGATCACAAACAGGCTCAATCACAACTTACGTTGGCCATCAAGCCATGCGCAGTCCAGCTTTGCGTGGTCACCATAGCCAACTGGAAATACAAACACGGCCTCTCAAACAAGCTCAGCAATGGCTTGAGGCCTCACAATGATGGTTCACGAGAATGCATGATGAGTAATTCCCACAGGGGTCAACACAGACTCCACGACTCAGAACAAAGGTTAAACCAGCTCTTCAGAAACAAACACAGGCTTCTCGGCTCACAGAATAGAGGTGTACACAGATTTATAGACCCAAACACAGGCTTTCCAACTGGTTCAACAATGGTGGAATGGTTCAGGGTCACGGCTTCGGGACAACACCTCCACGCATGGGTTCGATCAGTCGGACAGAGGATGCACACGGATTATCAAAGAAAACAAGGAATTTTTGACTCTCGGGAACGCATGAGGATTCCTCTGCAGGAGTTGGGTTGGTCGTACTATCCAAGGCTCTGTACGCATTCAGGAAATCAGGTAGAATGGAGGAGGAATCCTTCTCACAGCTCATCCTAGCCGTTTTATTTGTATGCGTCAAGGTTGAAACTTGTCACCTATGGAACTACATGTGTTCCACCCGCATGCATCACCCTTGTACGTCCTCCCCTTTCCAGAAACTTAGGATAAAACATAAATGGCACATGTTCTTTTGGAATAATAGTAAAATATTATTCCCAGGCTTAAGCCCCCTACGCTTATCCCTTAGGCTCAACACTTAGCCCATTTCCCACCTTCCAGCCCCTAATTCCTTGCCTTCTCTATGGAAGCTCAGTCCCCCTTCACTCATTCAACATGGTTGGTCTGCACCTGGCGGTATTTACAATTTTATTAAATGTTTTGCATACATAAAAGTACAAAATCAGGCCCTTGGCCTCCAACCCTTAGGCTCTCTGGCCTAATAATCACATAAGCCACCAGCTTATAAAAACTTGGCTCAACAGCCTATAAAACATAATTACAATTTCTTTCATAACATGGTTTGCAATGGGGTTCGGCCTTGGGGACACTACAATCCCCCTCCCCTTATTTTTTCATTGTCCTCAGTGCAACTTTACACAACATCTGCAAGATTTTCAAAAATTTTCAAAAAGATGCAGGTACTCTAATCACATAACATCTACATGCTCCCATGTCACGTCCTTAGGATCGTACCAGGTCCACTAGACCTTTACAAGCTCTATAGCTCGATTCCAGAGCTATTTTCTTTTCCTGTCCAATATGCGCACATGATGCACTTGCAGGACACCTTTTGGTTCCACCTGAATCACATTCCAATCGATAACATGATTAGCATCAGGTACATATTTCTTAAGCAGTGAAACATGAAACACATTATGTACAGTCATAGATGAAGGTAGTGCAAGCATGTATGCAACTAGCCCAATCCTTTCCAGGATCTCAAATGGCCCACAAAATCTTGTTGCCAACTTGGCGCAACTTCCCAGCTTCAGGGAACTCCTATTAGTTTTCAATTTCAGGAAAACATGGTCACCCACTTTGAATTCTCTATGGGTTCTATTACTGTCAGCGTAATTTTTCTGCCTATCCTGGGCAGTTCTCAGATTCCGTTTAATTTTTATCATTTGATCTTCCATCTCTTTGAGCAGTTCAGGCCCAACGACTACTCTATCAGCTAGATTATCCCAGCTAACTGGAGTGTTTCACTTTCTTCCATAAAGTGCTTTGAATGGGCTCATCTTCAACGATGCATGATACCCATTATTGTAGGCGAATTCTACTAAATGCAGGTAGTCTTCCCACCTTGATGGTTTATCCATCACATACATTCTCAGTATGTCTTCTATTACTCTATTCACCCTTTCTGTCTGACCATCAGACTCAGGATGATACACTGTATTAAAGTTCAAATTCATTTCAAATCCTTTGAACAGTCCTTTCCAGAAATTTGAAGTGAATTTTGGGTCCCTACTAGACACAATTGTCTTAGGAATTCCGTGCAAGCGTGCAACTTCTTTTAAAAAGATATCAACAACATCAGTTTCCCTGTGGGTGGTTTTCAGTGGAATAAAATGGGCTGCTTTAGTAAGCTTGTCTACCACCACCATGATTGAATCATGCTGCTTGCTTGTTCTTGGCAATCCTGTGATAAAATCCATTGTTACCATGTCCCATTTCCATTCAGTAATGGGTAAAGGCTGCAGCAACCCTGTTGGGTGCCTATGCTCAGCCTTAACCTTCTGGAACTCCATACATCTGGCGATGTATTCAGCGATTTCCTTCTTCAGACCTGGCCAAAAATAATGGCTTTTGACTGTTTCCATAGTCTTCTGATATCCAGGATGTCCAACATAAGCCATGTTATGCATCTCCTTTGGAATTTCCAGATTTAATTCTCGGACATTGGGTACATACACTTTGTTTTTATACAGAAGTAAACCATCAGTTCCCAAGGTGTAACTTTCCTTGGTCTGTGGTCTCTCACGCTATTGTAGCTTTGCTTCAAGACCTCTGTACTGCAAATCAGTATTTGCAACTTCCAAAATTCTGTCTTTCATCTCAATCCTGTACATGCTAATGGTTGTAGCATGTAATTCGTGCACTTTTCTACTGAGTGCATCAGCCACCTTATTTTCTTTCCTTTTGATATGCTTGATATCAAAGTCATATTCACACAGAAACTCCAGCCATTTGATTTGCCTGGCATTTAAAGTCGGCTGATCAAATAAATATTTCATACCGTTGTGGTTTGTTCTTAATTCGAATCTCCTTCCCATGAGGTAATGTCTCCATTTCCTCAATGTGTGGACGATTGCTGCCAGCTCTAAATCATGAGTGGCATAATTCCTTTCATGCTCTTTCAGCTTTCGGGACTCATAAAAAATTACAGATCCCTCTTGGTTGAGAACTCCTCTCAGCTCCTACTTACATGCATCGGTGCACACTACGTAATTCTTATTTGGATCTGCAATATTCAGGATTGGAGCACTGGTTAGCAGTTTCTTCAATCGTTGGAAACTGCTCTCACATTCTTCAATCCACTGAAACTTCTTCTCCTTCCTTTGCAAGGAAGTGATAGAATGAGCTATCTTTGAGAATCCGGCTATAAACCTTATGTAGTAGCCTGCCAGACCCATAAAATATCTAACTTCTGCCACATTCCTTGGCACTGGCCATTCTCGGATGGCCTCAACCTTTTCAGGATCCACAACGATCCCTTCTTCAGATATAATGTGTCCCAAGTAATGAATCTGCCTTTGATAAAATGAGCACTTGCTCAGTTTTGCGTACAGTTGGTGTTCTCTCAACACCTGCAGCACCATTCTCAGGTGTTGCTCATGTTCTTCCTCTATCTTGGAATACACCAAGATATTGTCCAGGAAGACTATGACAAAATTGTCCAAATAATATCTGAACACCCCATTCATTAAGCACATGAAAACAGCAGGCACGTTTGACAATCCAAACAGCACCACTATGAACTCATAACGACTGTACCTTTTTCTAAAGGCGGTCTTGCTAATGCCCTCATCATTTATTCTCACTTGGTGATATCCATATCTGAGGTCTACTTTTGAGAATATTTCCGCATCCTTCAACTGATCAAAAAGGTCATCAATCCTTGGCAGAGGATACTTGTTCTTGACAGTGACCTTATTCAACTGTCGAAAATCAATGCACATTCTCAGCGTCCCATCTTTCTTCTTCATGAATAGGACCGGGGCACCCCACGGTGACACGCTAGGGTGAATGTATCCCTTCTTTAGTATCTCTTTGTGCTGCAATTGCAACTCTTTCAGCTCTGGCGTACTCATTCTATAAGGAGCCTTCGAAACTAGAGTTGTTCCAGGCATCAAATTTATAGAAAAATCGATGTCCCTCTTCGGAGGTAGTCCAGGTACCTCCTGAAACACGTCCTTGAACTCTTTGAGTACCTCATGATCTTCCAGATTTGAGACTATATCTCGAGATGCTTCTTCCACTCGAGCTACAAATACTTGAAAACCTTTCTGGTAACATTTCTTCAGCTGCATGGCTGAGATTTCCCTAACAGACACGGATCTGGGAATTCCTTGGATTGTTACCTAATTTCCCTCTTCGTCCAGACATGTAAATCTCTTGTTACGGCATTCCAGAAGGGCATGGTGCTAGTCCAACCAGTCCATCCCAATTAAGCAATCGTATGAGCCTAAAGGCAGAATGTTCAATTCAGCCTTAGTGCTCATTCCTTTCATGTCTACTGAACAGGACTTAACCAATTTAGCGACCTTCCTCTTGGTCCCTGTGGCTAACTGCACTAACCAAGACTTCTCATGTTTGCTTCTCGTTAGATGTAAACTGTCCACCACTCTAGGATCTACATAACTATGGCTAGCCCCTGAATCAATTAAAATAATTAGTGGTCGGTTGTTAATCATACTTTCCACTTCAATCAAGTGCGATTGAAATTATTCTTGCTTATTGTCCAAGGCTGCGTAGATCCTCGGCATTCTACTACCCATATCCTCCACTGTTTCAGCTTGCTGAACAGTATGAACAGTCCTCACTTTACCATTTTTATGGGGACAATCTCTGTACTTGTGGTTTCCTTGACAACCCCAACACTGAATGGGCATCTATCTCTGTCTTTGTGCTCCCTCTTCAGTCATTCTCGGCTCTCTAAATGATGGTTGTCCCTAAAGACTATTTCTGAAAAAGGGAGGTTTGTTTCCCTTCTGCCTTTGTTCTTTCTTAAACCTCTTTTGGTCATCCCAAGCCTTTTGAAAGGTAGGCATTTCGCCCTTCTTATGGTTTCTTCCATGGGCTTAGGATTGTCATACTAAATCTTGTCACCAATGGAAGGTGGTAGTCCACTCAGATACCTCTGAATTTTGACAGCCTCATCTTTGATGAATGGAACATAGTTCAGTAGTTCCAAAAAACTTTGTTCATACTCATCAATGGTCATGCTGCCCAACTTGAGTTCGAAGAACTCCTTCATCTTTCTGTCATAATACCTTTTAGTCAGGTATTTCTTCTCGAAATACCTCTTAAATTCCTTCCAAGTGACCTCTTTCTCTCTGATGTGTTGCACCTGCACAAATTGATCCCACCACATGGATGCTTTTCCTTTCAGTTGATACATTGTAATTCTTCCTTCTGCATGGGTGGAATAATTCTGCAGTTGGAAATATTTTCTCATGCCAAGCAACCATGTCTCGGCATCTTCTTCCTTCTTATTTTCTCCATCAAATGTTGGAGGCTTAATCTTGTTCATCTCCCATTTCAATTCATCCTTTCCACATTTTCGGTGTTTTCTGGTAGGAGACGAGCTTGAACTACTATGTGTTTCCTTGCCAAAATGCTTCGGGGAGAAACGGTAATGTCTTTTACCACTCCTCAATCTTCTTCTCCTCTCAGGGGTTCTGACACTTCTTGATATACTTGTGTCACTCTCTTTTTCCAATTTATTTTCTATTATTTCCAGGCTCTTCAACATTTTTAAGTTGAATTCACCCTGTTGATCCCTGGTTTTCATGAGCTTTCAGTTATCAGCTAGGCGAGCCTGAGAATATTTATACAATCTTTCGATGAGTTTCATCATATGTCCTTCCTTATCCTTCTCTTTCACGTGCCCATTGGAGTTTGATCCTTCCACTTCCACGTTGACATCCCTTCCTTCTCGTTCGTCCTCTGTTTTGGGGGCAATCTACACCTTTTGCCACTCCATACTCAGTGTTGGTTAATTGGAGTTATGACTCTTCGTTGAACTCTTCACATGCATTGTGAAATTCAATTCGAAGTTTTCCAGAGCATCAAAACTTCACGAACAATCCACAACATTTATAAGCCAATATGAACAAGAACAAAAGACATTTCGATTCAAATAAGTTTTATGACTTCTCGTTCGGCTCTGCAATTTCAGGACTTCATTTTTCGGGGTTTCGGGTCTTCGATACCCGGGAGTTCACGATGCAGTGACTCCCAACCTTTTTTTATTCCAATTTCCGAATTCCGAAAATTCAGTTTCCTTACTCTCCGGGGCCACAACACAACTGTCGTCCTTAAAATCCACAATGATTCTTCCGTCTTCGGAGATTTCGGGACTTCGGGACTTCTGGTTTCGGGGTTTCGGTCCACGAGGCTTTCAGACTTGTTTCCCTTTCCAACCCCCGACTTCCAAAATTCTAATTTACTTTACCCTTCGGGCCCACATAACACAGTTGTCACCGACCACCAGGGTGGCACGTGGCACGTTCAGGAGGGTCCATGTCGCTTTTAACGACGTCATCGGGTCCCACCACTCTCGCTTGTCTTCTCGACTCACTGGCACGTGGTACGCATTCATGCGCCCATGTCCATTCCCAGCATGGAATCCAATGGTCAGATCCCCTCCTCAGATCAACGACATAGATCTTTTCATCATTTCAGGGTTTCAGGCATCAGGATTTCATGCACTCCACATCTTGAACCTCCATCTGTCAAAATCCTGAAATCTACGGTTTACTCCTCCGCGTATCGCGATTCCCACACTCATGTGCAAATCAAAAGGAATTTAAACCCTGCGCACACTCTTCATATCTGATGGTCACGAGGGTTCACCTTCCCTCCCGAGCAAATCCTAAGGTTCTAACACTATTGGTGTGGAGACTTATCTCCCCGTGGCCATAGACCACACCGACTGCGGTTTCACATGTCGCTAAACCTCCTGAGCTCAAAACTCATCAAGTAACTCCTTGACATTTCGAAGCAAACCAAGGTCCGAAATTGGCCTTCCAGACCCAATTTCCCTCGCACTCTCAATCCATAAACCACTCCATTGGCCCATCTAGGCTCAGTGTCAAAACCTTGTCTCTAATACCAAACTGTAGCGCACCTTTTCTGGATACCAAGGCTTAAACACTCTTAAAGAAATCTATAACACCACTTTGTACATAACTCATACAGGTATTATATAATCCACATGCATTTAAACAAATAAACACATTTAAGCTCAGAGTAAAACTTATTATTTATTGCTATAATTAACAATCAATAGCGTTTCATATTAATTCATATACACAACAGAAGTCATGATAACATAAGCAGCAGAATCATGCAAAACATGATTAAAGTGTAATCAGATACTTATCTTTTAACAGTGATAGAATCCACCAACCAAGTGCAGGCCTTCCAAGAACCTCCCAACCCTATACCGCACTACTCATCAGCTCAGTAGTGGGTCACCCCCGAGCTGGGACTAAGCTCCACCCCAAGGCAAGGAATCCTATGCTACGTTGAGGTTACAGGGAAAATAGCATAGAAAATCTAGAAGGATTCTTCCCAGGATGCCATCTTACGCCCACTACTACCAGACTCTCATTCCCCACATGCCTGTTCCACCCGGGAGTATACACCTTCACAAGCATAGTCCATCAGTGCTAACCTCCCTCTCTGGGTCTCGACAATAGGCCAGATCAGGAAGTCTCAGAACCTAAAGCTAGTGCTAGACACTCTCTAGAAGAAACCTCTTCCAACAACAACCACCTCCCTCACCTAGAAAGAGATCAGACACAAGCTCAATCACAACTCACATTGACCATCAAGCCACACGCAGACTAACTCTGTCTGGTCACCATAGCCAACTGGAAATACAAACACGGCCTCTCAAACAGGCTCAACAATGGCTCGAGGCCTCACAGTGATGGTTCACAGGAATGCATGATGATTAATTCCCGCAGGGGTCAACATAGACTCCACGGCTCAGAACGAAGGTGAAACCGACTCTTCAGAAACAAACACAGTCTTCTCATCTCACAAAATAGAGGTGTACATGGATTTACAGAACCAAACATAGGCTTTCCAACTGGTTCAACAATGGCGGAATGGTTCAAAGTCACGACTTTGGGACAGAGCCTCCACGCATGGGTTCGATCAGTCGGACAGAGGATGCACACGGATTATCAAAGACAACATGGAATTTTTGACTCTCAGGAATGCACAAGGATTCCTCTGTAGGAGTTGGGTTGATCGTACTATCCAGGGCTCCGTACGTGTTCAGGCAATCGGGTAGAATGGAGGAGGAATCCTTCTCACGGCTCATCCTGGCCGTTTTATTTGCATGCACCAGGGTTGACACTTGTCACCCATGGAACTGCATGTGTTCCACTTGCACACATCACCCTTGTACGTCCTCCCCTTGCCAGAAACTTAGGATAAAACATAAATGGCACATGTTCTTTTGGAATAATAGTACAATATTATTCCCAGGCTTAAGCCCCCTAGGCTTAGCCCCTAGGCTCAACACTTAGCCCCTTTCCCACCTTCCAGCCCCTAATTCCTTGCCTTCTCTATGGAAGCTCAGTCCCCCTTCACTCATTCATTGTGGTCGATCTACACCTGGCGATGTTTACAATTTTATTAAATGTTTTGCATACATACAAGTACAAAATCAGGCCCTTGGCCTCCAACCCTTAGGCTCTCTGGCCTAACAATCACATAAGCCACCAGCTTATAAAAACTTGTCTCACCAGCCCATAAAGCATAATTACAATTTCTTTCAGAACATGGTTTGTAACGGGGCTTGGCCTTGGGGACACTACACTAATCCACTTTGACTCTTCAACAAGTTCTATGATTCCTTCTTCTAGCAGTCTGTCTAGTTCAATCTTCACTTTCTCCTTATATTTAGGGTTCATTCTGTAGGGTCTTTGTTTGAATGGTCTTGCATCTAGTTTCAAAGGGATCCTCATCTTTCCCATAGGCCCCTTAATGCCCTTCATATGAGTGAACTTGGTGGGAAACAAGTCCTGATATTCATGCAGTAATTATGTGATCTTGTCATAGTGGAAGCATCCCACTAGTCTCCAACATTGGCAAGCTTCAGTGTTTTCTTTGTTCCAATATTGACTTTCTTGATTTTGATCAGCTTTACAATGAAAGGTATATCAACTCTTGGTCCTTCTATGTCTCTTTGGCCTTTTGTTTCTTCGATGTTCACCTTCCTAGGATCATTGTCTTCATCAGCATTGATGTTGTAATAGCCTTGCAGTTTCTAGAGAGGCGCAGTCCATTCGTCCTCTTCTCGTTCTAAAGGGAGGATAGATGCTTCCTTAAACACTTTCTATCGTACAATATATAATGCTTGGTCTACTGAAGGATATCGACTTTCGAATAAGAAGGTAGTTATAAAACTCTGGGTCATACCTTCCCAATCTGCAGTGATGAGGTGCAATTCTGCTTGAAGGTACCAGTTGATACGTTTTGTGTCTAGCGTGTTAATGAATTTGTGCACCCACTGCTCTTAAGGAATGTTTCTCCAGGGTTCCTCGCAACTGCGTACATGGTCCTTCGGGAAGCTTCAACCTGTGTACCTCACTTTGTAGCCTTCTACTTGTGTTGAGAACTGCATTGTCATCAAAGTACGACATTGTACCCAGTATTTAATGTTGTCTTTGTGTGTCTCCCACCATATTGCTGGTGTTGATTTCAAGGCCTCATCCATTGTCAACAATCGTTGTTGCATGGGTACACTTTCTTCAAAGTCTGACAAGAAGGTTTCTAAAGGATTTAGACCATCAAAGGTGGGTAAGTTACTTACTGTTGTGTTGATCCAATGAACTTCTCTGATTAACCTAGCGCATCTACTTCTAGATATTTCGTACATTTTGTTCTGCCATTTCTCTAGTGCTTCTTCTTAATCGGATGAACATGCGTTGTCACTTCACCAGCTTAGGTTCCCCTCCGCCATAGGATTAATGTAATCCTGTTGTCTGGTTTTTAATTTGTATATGTTTTGAAGTTCATATGTGTGATCTTCTTTTCTGATAGGTTCTGTCTATTGCTGACCTTCATCGGGATCCAAGGGTGCAATGAACCTAAGGCCCTCTCCTTCAAAAATAATTCATATTTTCTTTAAATCAACCACAGTGGAATTATTGAAATCCCAATCAATTCCTAACAATGTTGGGTAAGGACAGTTGTCATCAACTATCTCAATCACCTCAAAATATGCAAATGTCCTCACTCCATTGATGTCCACAGGGACATGTTCTAATATTCCAAAGGATCTTACCACTTGTTGATTAGAAATCCTAAGCCTGATAGGGGAATAGATCAACTTAGGTTTTCCCATCAGTGCCCACATCTTCTTCGTCATGACATTGACCTCCGACCCCAAGTCGAGGACCACATAGTCTATACCATACTATCCAATTTGAGAATTCAAATGTAATTCCTTATTTATCCTTATTTTTTTAGAGACTTGGTGTACTGATCTATTAAATAAGGGATCTATCTTTCCTAGCTCATACTATCTGATTAAATTTTGTAGTTCTTGTACAAGGATTTCATCCTGAATCAACTTAATACAAGTATATAATAATTCCATGAGCTTGCTTACATATTTTCCTTCTTTTAGAAACACAGACTAATCGAATGCCAGAGGCATTCCATATTCTCTTACTTTTGGTCATGTCTTTCAGGAGGAACCTTGATCTCCCCTGAATTCTTTTATTGCCTCCTCAAACATTTGTTTTTCTTTCTTTGCATCAAAAGTTTGTGTCTTCTCTGCAGCTTTCCTAACTCCTGAATCTTCTATAGTTTTTCCTTGGGTCATTCTTTCTTCTCCTGTAATAGCACCTCCTCTGGTCATAATAGTGACTCTAGGGTCTTCTCTATGAGGTTCAACATATATCAGTTGCACTTGTGGTTTCTGTTGAGGTCCTCGTCTCTCCTGAAGTTTGGCTAGCAACATAAGACAATCTTCTATAAAATGTTCGAATGAACTATAGTAGTTGCAAGTCATACAAGGGTTATGACAGTCCCTTGCTGAATGTCTTGGTTGCGCACAGTTGTAACATATGATATGTCCTCGACCTCGACCCATACCTCCTCCTCGTCCTTTTCCTTTGAATCCACCACGAGGGTTGAAGTTTCCTCTTCCTAGAGAATTATACTGCGTAGTGTTTCCTTCTTGTTGTACTTCACCTTGAATCTTATATATGTCTTTGGACCTTTCATGCATGAGGTCATAATCCCTACAATCTTGATCATCATGCCCCACCGACTTACAGAACGTGCAATACAAATTTGTGGGTGTCTAAACATATTTTTGCATGTAATAGCACTCACCAGGGCGATGACTATTTCTACATACCTTGCACCAGGGTAGCGTGACTTTCTTCAAGGAGCTCAGAGCTCCAGAGGCCAACTATTCATGAAATAGGGGACAGTGCTCCTTGTCATGGCCTTCTGATTTTCATCTGACACACCATATGTCTTCTCTTTTATCTTTTCCCTTGTATTTCTTCATATCTTTTACCTGCAGAGACAAACTAGTTGGTTGACTCGAGATTTGACTCATACCTGAGTTGGATTCTCCCAAAGGGGTTGATTCTAACTTCATGGTGATCTCCTGCACCTCAGCCTGTGAAGAAATATTCTGTTGCATCAGAGGAACTTTGATGTGTGGTAAGAGAGAAACAATGAACCATTTCTTGTTCTGCTCATCTAGGATTGAAAACTCATATGGCCTGTCAAGGTCTTAAATATCTGATCGAACTCCCACATGGGTTCAACTATTCTCTGCTTGATTTATTTTAGTTATGTAATGCAATGTGATTCTGACTTAGATTTCTTGAATTCAACAATTAGCGAAGTCTTAATGGAATTCAATGGTTTAGGTGTAGCTCCTTGGACAAATTGCATGTACCATCTCAGTGCACAATCTCTTAGGGTAGTATTGAACTGAGCTTGTTTGATATCTTCGTCGGTGATATTCTTAATGCTCCACACGGATTCACAGAGAAACCAATGATTTTCAAGGTCTTCAAATCCATCTCCTCTAAAGGTGGGTAACCTCATCTCGTCTATCATAGATATTCCTAGGTTTCCTGACTGAATAGGTATTGAGCTACTTGTACCAGTGCTCTGAATGCTTTAAAAAATTAAGTTACTCTAGTTACTTAATGCGGCTGAAACAACAGAAGGAGTAATAGTACTTACTTCAACGATCTGCACAGTTCCTGAAGTGTCTGGATCTTCTTGGCAAGGTTCTTCAGTCTTTTCTTCTCTCGGTCCAACGGATCCTGACCGTTCTTCACTTAGTATCTCTTCCTCTTCCCCACTATAGAATCATTCTTCCTACAACAGAGGTTCTTGATCTTGCTCAAACAAGTTCGCCAAAGGAACTTCTCTGAATATCCTTCCACTGCATGTATGTCCGATCTCTGTGTCACTGTCATTGTCTGAATTTTTGAACATTAGCTTTTCCAATTCGACCCACTACTGTATCTTCAAGAAGTTATTCTCATGAAATAACATCTTGATCTTCAACTTCAGAAAGTGAAAAAAATTTCCTCTGGGTCCCTTAAAGAAATACCTCTCGGCTTGGCTATATGACTCTACTCTGTCAACAACAAACTCAGTGATATACCCTCCAATGGTACTATAAAACCAGTGATATACCACTCTTGACATGGCATTATCAACTCTCTTGAACTTCTTGACTAGTGCCGACGTCCAAACCACAGGAGCTCTAGATCTGATCTCAAATTGGGTATCTGCTAACCTAGCTAACCACTCATATAGCTCCTGATGGATTCCTCCAAAGAAAATATCATGTATATCAGTAAAGATATATCTTCCTAACCAATCCTTTATACTAAGATTAGGGTTCTTGTTATGGGCTTCAGCGAAGTCCTTTTCTTGATCCTCTATCCACTTCTGAATATATGTCTTTGATGGAAACCACCTTGACATTCCCTCAAGAAGATTCTTGTCCTAGAAACGGAACCATTTGTTGCCACAGGGGCAGACCCAGGGTTCAACTCCAAGAGCACACCAACAAGCCCTAACTATTGGCCCTTTCGGCAAAACCTGTAAGGCAGATGCAGTCTCACCCGAAGAAGCTATGGGGGGGTTGCAGGACAGAGATGTCTGGAACCAAGGGGATATCAAGTGTATTCGATACAAGAAAAATATGACATTTATATATCACTTACCATCTCATATCTACTCCACACAACTATCTATCAAATCTAACACAACAAAAAAATAACAGCATATCAAATGAAAGAGGCTACAACATCAACCATACATAACACAATATATATGTGTTTCACCCTCTCTCTAGGGCTACATCCATAGAACTGTGCTTTATAATATATTAAGATGAAGCATACAGTTCTTTTCTACACTCTTACCTAGCATATCTTCTTTCTTCTCCTCTCTGTCTCTCCCCTTCCTGCACACCCAATTGTAGGACTGATCTTTGCACCTAGCTGAAGATCTTACAATACTAGAAGGCTCTACACTTAGCACTTCTCTCTCACACAATAATAATCACTCATGCCAATAACAAAAGTAGAATGAACAATACCAACAACAACAACAACAACCCATCCCAGGTCCTTTAGACCTCTATTTATACATTACAATAGTTCACCGATAGCCTTAGGCCAAAACCTAGGTGTCAAAACCCTAGATACAAAAACCCTAGGTGTCTAAAACCCTAGGTCAACTTGACCCGCATTTTCAGGGCTTCACCAGCCTGTCTGTCCTTCCTTCTCGCACGGTTCTCTAAAGCATCCAACAGTGGCTTTTTCCGCTTACTGAGTTGTCCACGATCCTTCTTCCTTGTTGATCTATCATCCTTGATCTTCTCATTCAATGGCTTGCTTTCTCTTACTTCGCTCTGTCTTTTCTTCTCTTTTTATCACTTCAACCCAGTATCAGTCAGTGTGTCTTCCACGTAGTTCACGTTTTTTCTTTTATGTCTTAATCTTCGCTTACTTCCATACCCAAGGGCCAACATGATAGAAATGCATAATGAATGCATATCAATTATTTTCCATGTACATGTTGTGTTTTCTTACCATTCAAATTTATTCCTATAATGTTCAATGGTGTCTCTGGTGAAACCTTATCCTTGTTGGGATATTGAATATGATAATACTAATGAACTTCATTGTTGGCATAAGTTTAGAACCTAAGGTCTGAAATCATCGCTATCTTGTCCCCCTAAGTTTTCTCTTGGCTAGTAAATCTTGGAGAAATTAGAGTTAAGCTACATTGTAAAACATGTCAATATAATTTTGAAGGTGAAGAAGAAAAACTAAAATTGAATTTAAGGATAAGTACATGTTCATCTTCAAATATGGTGAATTGTACTTGTAGTTTGATTAAGAGTTTAATGAATTTCCACATGGTTTTCCCTTGGAATTGATAGAGTTGGAGCCAAAAGTCATCAAATCCGGTGTTAATATGGTGGATAAATGCAATTTCATAAAGCATGACACATACCCTATCAAGTATTGATAGTGTGATGTCACATTATAAAGGTACCCAAATAGTGGCTAGTTAACTAAAGTAGAGAAAATATCTTGGAGATAATTTCGCCACTCCTATGATATCCCTTATAAATGTATATGATGACCTATAAATTGTCATGGATATTCTACTAGAGTTGTTTGTCACAAAAAATCTTACACGTTTCTACAAACTCTTTGTTATGCAATATTTTACTTAAGATCTAGATTTAATATCACTAACTTAGTGCAAAAAATACTAAAATAATATGATATTGAAAATAAAATAAATCTAATCTAATACCACACCATTCACACAATGAACACAAGATGTATCATAGGAAACCCAATATGGGAAAACCCATCTGAAAGGTGAGGACGATGCCTTGATCTTTTCTTCTAATATATGCAATGAAAATACAAAGAAAGGAGGACTCATTATGGAGTTACCATAGACACTATATGGCCTATATATCTACTAGAGGGTCTTCTAATTCCGTTTTCATGTTCGCAATATCCCACTCCCTTGATTTTATCAACTATGGATCAATAATCAATACTAGAAGAATGGAACTCTTCACTTTCCTAGTGGCCTAGTATTTAATAATGTTCTAATAGCCATATAGGGTTAGGATTAGAGTTTTTGCATGCCTCAACTCCAAATTAGGGTTAGAAATTTAGATACTCTATAATATTTTCTTAAATACACACATGAATAGCTCCAAATGTGTTAGTAATGGAAGTTGACATGGCATCCACTCAATACCATGGTGGTCATCAAGATAGGTAAAATTGCAAGGGGCATAAATTCCTCATACAAACTCTAATTGAGCTAATCTTTGTGCCATTGGAAAGCTCTCAGTCTAAAGAACACTATTGAGAGGCTAGGTACTTTGTTTGCAAATTTTTTACCCCAAAAAATGTCATTTAATGCCTTAAATGAGCTTCAAAAGTTTATACACCCAAAATTGCAAAAATAGGACCTACCTCTAAAATGGGACCTACAAGCCTTCAACTCCAATTTTTCTACATAGAAAGTACAAAATAGATGACATACTATGTGGTGATCCATTTCATATCATGCAAACATTGCAGCGTATGTTGTTCAATCCATTCTAGGAAAGAGTAGGTATTAGTTTGTGAAGGTGAGAATTCAAGAGTTTAATACTTCTCCATCAAGCATACTATAAAACTTGGGGAATTTGATGTGGGGTCAAGTTGAAACTTGGAAGTGGGAGGATCAATATTTGTACCAAGAACCATGTTTTTCATTACCTTAGCAATAAACTCAAGAGTGGTCATGCTCTTATCATTAGTTTTTCACATTTGTTGCAAGAGTTGCATTATATTGAGGACCATGGAATTGTAGAGTGGGGTGGGAGGGTGAGCAACTAGATAAGGGAGTGAAAACCATCCTATATTTATTATCCTTACCATTAAAAAGAGGGTGAAAACCATTTTAATAGGTTCATTATGATATGAAAAGGCCACACCCTTATAGTGGGAAAACAAACTTTTAGAGAGGAGGAAGACAAGAAGGCCATGGGGAAGAAAATACTTCTCACCCATTACATTGGAGTTTCCCAAGAATAGATGTGAATCCATTTTTAAAAAAATGGAGACCATCATATGAATAAAATCACCCATTTAAATAGAAATTATTCCTTTCCGATTGCAAGAAGCTGAAAATATAGCCTAGTGGGTTAGCTCAAGTGGTTGAGTGTTATGAATTACAATTAGGAGGCCACCGGGTCAAATCCTCTGGCTAGCTTCTCTATGGATATTGGGCCTCACTCTATGTCCTCATCATTCTTATATATACCATGTGTTTGACCCAAAAATAATACGTCCACGAGGTCAGCTCCAAATCCCCTATCCTCCATTAAATCGGGCTTCGACATTTCCTTGTAAAACACTTCATGAAATACAGTCTATGTTCCCTTTTTTTGCATGAAAATTAGCTCACTAGTCCTCAACGGTCAACCATTGTACGATCAAGTCTTCAAATATATCTAGAATGTTGATCTGGTCTCCAAACATATACATAATGTTCTCGACACACAAGATTCGTTCGACCGTCTCTCTATTAGATCGTAACCATCGATCTAACATCCATCATCTCAAAACCACCAAGCTATTAGACCCTTGGGACCTCATCACTCGAAAATCGTCAGATCTATATATCCATTCAATCTCCATGGTCAATTTGTGATCATATTCATCAGGACCACAGGGAGTCCAAAAAACTCAACACTACCTCATAGTTTAGCAACCATCATAGCATTGATCAATGGTTACCATTGGTTCTCGGAGTCCTCTTTGTCAAATTATATTCATCAAATTCACTCCGATGGCATGTACTCCAATGTATCCAATGGTCCTTGAAAATTTAGATCAACGGCTCTGATCCCATCATCCTCTCAACGTGCACAATGGTTATCTTTCATCCCTCAATACTTTCATAAGTTGGTTAGGTGAAACCCACATAGATCTAGGATTTCTATCACATCTCGTTTGCATGCCGACCAATGTTCCATATCGCTCCTCAAATATCTTCGTCGGAGTATCACTACTCACAATCCACTCCAAATGTTTCTTTTGTGATGAACGACAGATATTTTCTACCCAGATCAACAACTCACGTGCTTTCTCATAGTCCTTTTCATCAAAGTATGTGTATCACAATCTACTTCGACCAGGGCATATGCAATGAACGATGGATATTCACTTCAACAGACTACGAACGATGGTCAATATCTACTGTGAATCTATACTTGATGACACATGGATTAGTCATTGTGCTACATGTGGCACTGACATGTAGATGATGTAGCACTGACTTCATGTTGACATCATCACTACCTCTGGCCCTTCTTCGTATACCTTGTTGACTTGGCACTTTGGCACGTGGCCTCATCCTTTTAGCTACCGTGGTTCTAACATGGTAGTTGATGTGGCTTCTGAGTTGGAACATAATCATTTAGAGTATGTCATCGAAACACAACTTCACTCCAACCATGGTCTCCGATGGATGGTGGAGATCAACCAAAATCAATGACTCTCGTTATCTATCGGAGTTCTTCATTGTCGGAGTACCTTCACTATACTCCACTCTGATGGATGGAACTCAGATTAATGGTCCAGATCTCTCCCACTACAACTCCGATAGATCCAATGACTCTTCTTCTATCAAATTTCCAGGACCTCAAACACTCAGATGACAAGATCCAACCATCCATCGGGGAGGAGGTTCAATGGTACAGATTTCCTCAAATCCAATGCTTTATACATTACTTCGCTGATGAATCTGAAACATTCGTCACAAAGGGTAGAGGTCATTCACTATTGATCGTATATTATTTTCACTCATTGGAGTCCTCCTCCAATTTTGGATCCCACTGTATGGACTTTGATAGTCTGCGATCAACGACCACAATTTATTTCACCTGTAGAACAAAGGTCATGATTTCTTCCCACTTTTAAATTATCTGGTATCTTTGAAGACTACGATCAATGGCCACGATTTTTTAACATGATGATAAAAGGTCACGATTTCTTTCCACATTCAAATTATTTGCTAACTTTGATATCGATTGGTTCTCAATTTGTCAAGGAAACCCAGTCCTCAATATGACTTCCATCACTGCAACATTCTTGACATCAATGAAAATATACTCAACAATCTCCCCCTTTTTCATTGATGGAAACTCTATTGTTGAGTTTCTCCCCCTATCAGTGTGCTACTGAGACTTATTATTTTTTGTTTTTTTCTCCCCCTATCAGTGTGCTACTGAGACTTCTTTTTTATTTTATGTTTTCTCCCCTTGACAGTATGCTCCTCTGGTTTTCCTTCTTTTTCTCCCTCTTGTTGTTTACTCCTCTAATATTTCTTCTTTCTCTACCCCTTTGACATCAAGGAAAAATGGTGCATTTACTAAGGGATTTGTTGAATCCCTAGTCTATGTCTAAGATATTCAAATGCATCTTTAGGAAGAGACTTGGTAAACATATCTGCAATTTGTTCCTTGGTAGGAACATACTATAACTTGACAATTTTAACATTTACTTGTTCCCTCAGGAAATGATATTTGATTGGTATATATTTTTTATTTGAGTTTATTACTAGATTCCTGGAAATTCTTGTCGCGGTGGTGTTGTCACATAGTATATAAATTGGATTCTTGTATTATACCTTAATGTTTTGCAGTGTTTGTTTCATCGAGAGAATTTATGTGCAATGGGATGTTGTTGTAATGTACTCTTCGTATGTTTTGGATAAGGATATTGAAGATTGTTTCTTGATTATCCACGATACTAAAAATTTTCCTAGAAAGAATGCTCCTCCACATGTTCTCTTCCTATCATCAACACTACCTTTCCATTCTACATTAGTATATGATGTTAGAGTAAGGTCTTCTCCTTTTGGATACCATAGTCCAAAATCCATTGTGCCTTTCAGGTATCTAAAAGTTTGTTTGACAACCATCACATGTGATTCTTTTGGTGCAGATTGAAATATTGCAAGAAATCCAACAACTATCATAACTTCAGGTCTTCATGCAGTCACATATAAAAGACTCCCAATGATTTATCTATACATGGTGTGATCAACCTCTATTGATTCATCATCCTTAATCAACATGCAACATGTAATCATTGGAGTACGAACAGGCTTGCAATATTCCATATTGAACTTCTTTAGCATATCCTTGATGTATTTTGTTTGAGAAATAAATATACCTTTATTTGACTGAGAAATTTGCAGACCTAAGAAGAAACAAAACTCACCTAGCATGGATATTTCAAATTCTTTATGCTTGTCCTTTGAAAACCTTTGACTCAGATCATCAGAGTTGTTTCCAAAGATAACATCAACTACATATACCACAATGATAATCATATTGCCATATTCTTATTTTATGTAAATGTTACCTTCTATAGTTCCTCTCTTTAATCCTTGCTGCTATAGGTACTTATCAAGCCTTGAGTACCAAGCTCCAGGTTTGCTTCATACCATAGAGATATTTCTTCAGTTTGCACACATAATCTTGATTTTATGATAGATGAAATCCCTTAGGATTCTCAATGAATACTTCCTCCTCTAGATTTCCATTAAGAAATGGATATTAAACATCCATCTGATATAATTTGATACTTTTATAGCTTGCAAATTCCAGGAATATTTTGATGGCTTCTAATATAAGCATTGGAGAAAACGTTTCATCAAAATCTACAGCTTCAATTTGAGCATAGCCTTTAAATACCAATCTTGCATTGTTTCTCACTAAGTTTCCATCCTCTTTCAGTTTGTTCCTAAATACCCACTTAGTGCCAATAAAATTATTGTATTTTGGTCTAGGAACTAGCTCCCAGGTTTTATTTTTCTCAATATTATCTAAGTATTCATTCATAGAATTTATGTAGTTCTCATCTCTACTAGCTTCCTTTAAATTCTTGGGTTCCTTTTTAGACAACAGAGACAAATTTGTTTGTTCTAGTGATATTGTCAATTGTCTTCTTGTTTGGACACCTTCATTGTTATTCCCAATAATCAGTTCTTTAGGGTGATTCTTTTGAACATATCTTGAGGGATTCTTTGTGTCTTGTCTAGGAGCTTCTTCTTCCTCTTCTTATTTATTATTTTTCTCATTGTTTTCCTCTTCTTTTTCATTATCATTCTCATTTTCTTCCTCTTCTCCACCACAACTGGTTGTTGCAAGCAGGTCATTTGTTTTCATCTTGATCCTTCCAAGATTTTCATCATCCACTCTTACATTTTCACTTTCAACAAATTTTTTTGAACTCATATTGAAACATCTATACGATTTTCTTTGAGAGGAGAAACCAACAAAAATACCTTCATCTAATCTAGAGTCAAACTTGCCAAGGTTGTCATTATTTCTCTTTATGTAGCATTCACTTCCAAAAACTTTAAGGTATTTGACATTTGTTGGCCTGCCTTTCCATAATTCATATGAA
Source organism: Picea glauca (assembly GCA_000966675.3). Taxonomy (NCBI): domain Eukaryota; kingdom Viridiplantae; phylum Streptophyta; class Pinopsida; order Pinales; family Pinaceae; genus Picea; species Picea glauca. Next base: position 161,364 of record JZKD02S0672689.1, on the reverse strand, counting down.
TTTTTGTCACGGTTATCTCAGAGTTGTGCTCTATTCAAAATGTAGATAGTTGTGTAGAATGCATTCCTCCAAAACATGTCTGACAACTTAGCTTGATTTAGCATGGTTCTAGCCATTTCTTGTAGAGTCCTATTTTTCCTTTCAGCTACTCCATTTTGTTGCGGAGTTCTTGCAGCTAAGAAGTGTCTTCTTATTCCATGATCTTCACAGAATTCATCAAATTCATCTGATGTGAATTCTCCTCCATTATCTAATCTTAGGCATTTAATTTTCAAGTATGTTTCATTTTCAACCAATGCTTTGAATGCTTTAAACTTCCCATAATCTTCTAATTTATGCTTGATAAAGGCTACCCAAGTCATTCTTATGTAATCATCAATGAGTAGCATGAAGTAACGATCACCTTACAAACTTTGTGATTTGGTTGGCCCATGGAGATCAGTGTGAATGATTTCTAATGGTCTTGATGTTGAATGTTCCTTGGTTCTGAATCTCACTCTTGTTTTGTTCCCATGTTGACAATGTTTACAAACTAGGTTTGAAATATTGATGATTTTTGGCATGCCTCTTACTGCCTAGGAGTTACTGACCTTAGCTAAGTTTTCAAAAATTAAATGTCGCAATATCTTATGCCATAACCAAATTTCATATGTTTATCCCATACAACACACTTCTCTTCCAATTTTATTTAGAATGTATACAATATTTGGAGTTTTGATTGTTGTTGCTACCAATATGCCAATGTATTCTTTAATAATTATGCATTCTCGAAAGATAAAATAGAGTGTGTGTCCTTGTTCACATAGTTGGCTAACACTTAGAAGATCATACTTCAGATCTTCAACTAGCAGAACATTTTTTGTTGTGGAACTTTGACTTCCAAGATTGACTTTACCTCTTCCAATTATCTTGGAAGATTTATTATCTCCAAATGAAACACTTCCTCCCTTCTCCTTCTTTAGCTTAAGGAATTTGTTTTGATCACCAATCATATGTTTTGAGCATCCACTATCTATGTACCAATATCTTTCTTTGTCTTGATCATGCATTGCTAAATCACATTCTTCCTAAGAACCCTTCTCTTGTTTCTTCCTCCATACTTTGGTGGTATTGTTGAAAACAATATTTTTTTCCATGGGGGGTTGTATCCAAATTTTGTAATCCTAAGCTTTATGGCCAAAATTGTTGCGTTTATAAAATTCAAGATCGTAGTTAAGTAGTGGAGAAAATGAATTTTTGTTTCTTTTGTCAACAAGATTTTTTAATTTGTTGTTCAAATGATTATTTATTGTATCATTGTACATACCTCCATTTCTTCATTGATCATTCCTTGAATATGCTCTGCATTATATTTCCTTATGCCCAAAATTGTTGCATGAAAAACAGTTACCAAGAAAGAGATATCCATACATGTTCACAGTAGGTATTCTTGGTGTCATCACCTTTCTGAATTAATTCTTGTGAAGGATAACAGGTTCTTGTTGGTCATGGTTTGCTTCATTGGAGTTCTCATCATGTTCGATGGGATTGTTTAGGGCCGCAACATAGCTCTTGGGTTCTTCCTTGGTTTTTTGTAATGTGGTGTTGGGATTGTAACCAAGTCTAGTTTTGTCGAATAGTGATCTTTTTTTATTGAGCATATTGTCTAACATCATGGAACTTCTTTTGAATTTTAGACTATTTTTCAACTCAGTTGTAATTGCATCAATTTCCTTTCTTAGGGAAGCATTTTCCTTTTCAAGTTTTTCACAATATTCTTCTTTGTTCTTCAGTTGATCTTTTATTTCCTCTTCAATTTTCTTCTATTCTTCTAATTGAGATTTCATATTAGAGGTGTGTGAAAATTCTTCCTTCAACTATCTATTCTTTCTTCTGAGCGTTTTATTTCATCTAGAGCACAAAGTTATTCTCCTTCAAGATCAATGTCCACTTCATCATTTTCTCCAATTTTTGGGATGTTGTTTTTGTCTTCATATTCATTGGAATATGTTTCTAGGTCCATGAACAAAACATATTCTTTAATCTCTTCATCACTTTCAAAATATGAGTAGTTGTTCTCTTTGGAATAGATATTCTTCTTTTGTTTCTGGAAGTATTTGTTCTTTTGAGTTTTACTCTTTCTTCTTTCATTATAGTTAAAATCACCTTTATATTTGTTTTCCTTATTCTTCTTATGAGGACATTTGGCAGCAAAGTGTCCTACTTCACCACAATTAAAACATTTTAAAGGAATCTTACCTTTATATTTTCTAGTTCCTCTCTAGAGCCTTCTTACAAAGTTGGATTCCTATGCATCAGAATCATCATTGGAGCTATCACTTGATTTTTCTATTTTTATGTTGGTCTTCTTTCAAGCTTTGAATGTTGCTTCTCTTTTAGATATTTTTTCTTGTCTTATTCGCATCTCATTAGCTGTACAAATTACATGCAATTAATCCATTGTCAACATGTCCAGGTCTTTTCTATCTTCAAGAGTTGATATCTTAGGATTGAATATCATAGGAAGTGACCTGAGAAATGTTTTCACAATATATTTTTCATAAACTATTTCACCTAAGCCTCTGATGATGTTTATAATTTTATCCACTCAAAGAAGATATGTTGCAATGTTTTCTTCATCATCCATATTCAGGATTTCAAATTGAATCTTGTGAGTTTTTAGTTTTTCTTGGTTGACGTTATCATCTCCTTTATAAGTGTTATGCATTTTATACCACCTCTTCTCTGTTGATTTGCAGTGCATAACTTTGGTGAATTTTGATTTTGATAATCCTTCCATAATTGCATTCATGGATTTTGAGTTATTGTCACTAAGATTATTTGAACCTATATCAAAAAGTCTATTTGTTGGAGTTTCATAACCATTCTTGATTGATTCCTAGACATCATATCCTAGTGACTGCAGATACACTCTCATTTTGATGCCCTAGAAGGCATAATTTGTTCCATCAAAGTATGGGGATTTTCTTAAGGATAATCTCTCTTGTTTGTCCTGTGAATTGTTGGGATCTACCTTCCAGTGGTTATACTGTTACTGAAGGAACATGGCTCTGACACCAATTGTTGGAATATTCTGTAGTACTGAGAGGGGGAGGGCGGGGGGGGGGGGGAATCAGTACTATACAACAATTTTACCTCTTTCTATTCTAAACTGCTTCAAACATATTAGCATTTATAATTTCAGACAATCATAATAGAAATATGTTCTTCATAATCACATATACCAATCAAAACATTCACAATACACAGATGTTGAAGTGGAAACACAAACTGGGAGAAAACCACTTGAAAATATTTCACCAGTAAATATCAATTCATTTATAAACAATTGTTTGTGAGGACACCGATCCTCTATAGGAACCAACCTACAAGTAGATGAGGACACCAATCCTCTATAGGAACCAACCTACAAGTAGATGAGTACACCAATCCTCTTATGAGCACCAACCTGCAAGTAGATGAGGAAACTAATCCTCTTATGAGAACCAACTCATATTCCAGGCACCAACTTGCAAATATATGAGGACACCAATCCTCTTGAGCACCAACTTAATGAATTCGGGCATCAACCTTTAATCCTCATCAAAACATCTCACAAAAACTTTCAATCTTCATTCCTTCTCCATGTAGTTCATGAGATATGAACTTCGCTCATTACACTCATTATTTCATATCCCCAAATAACACCTACTTTACCCTATTGAAGTGATTCTCTCCATTCTTATAAATACTGTGTGTTTGTCCCAAAAATAATATGTCCATGAGGTCATCTCCAAATCCCCCACTCTCCATTAAATTGGGCTTCAACATTTCCTTAAAAATCACTTCATGAAATCTAGTCTTTGTTCCCTTCTGTTGCACGCAAATTAGCTCACTAGTCCTCAATGATTAGCCACCATCTTATCAAGTCTTCAAATAGATCTCGAGTGTTGATTTGATATCCAAAAATATACATAATGTTCTTGATGCATAGGATCTATCCAATCGTCTCTCGATTAGATTGTAATCGTCGATCTAACATCCATCATGTCGACACCACCAGGCTATCAGACCCTTGGGACCTTATCACTCGACAACTGTCAAATATATATCTCCATTAAATCTCCACAATTGATTTGTGATCATTTTCATTAGGACCATGGGGAGTCCAAAACACTCAAAACTACCTTGGATTTCAGAAACCATCGTATCATTGATCAATGGTTATCATTGGTTCTCGGAGTGCTCTTCATCGAAGCCTAATTTTCAACTTCACTCTGATGGAACATACTGTGATGGATCCAATGGTCCTTGAAGAGCTAAATCAATGACCATGATCCCATAGCCCTCTCGATATGCACGACGATTATCTTTCATCCCTCAATCCTTATGTAAGATAGTTAGGTGGGACTCACGTAGATATACGGTTGCAATAGTGTTAAGCCCTAATATTGGCTCATTACCCCTTAATTGGGGCATATTACATTAGTAATGTTATTTTATTTATGTCGGCTTTATTCCATTAGTTGTAATTATACCTCCTAGTAGCCTATATATACCAAGGAGACATTTTCATTTGGAATCATCTTGTACTTGAACATTTAAGTGGGGTAAAAGGAGGTTGCCCCCTCGAAGAGGTTTATTATCTGAAATTATCTATTTTTCAAGGTGTTGAGTACTTTTTCTGAGGTTTTTCTATGCTATATTGATATTTGGTTACTAACATATGGTATCAGAGCTCAAGGTCTTGGGGTTCCGCAACTACATTTGAGACACCTTGGAATTTTCTCTATAACTTGTTTTCTACAATGTTTCAGAAGGAACGAATTGGAGGATATTTAGTAGATGGATCAAGGTATGTTGGGTTAAAATTTCAGCTTCTGAGGCCTTATACTTTCAGATATACAGCTTGTACAAGATAGGGTTCCGGAATCATCCTGAAATGAATCATTGCGGAATTGTCGCTATAAAACATTTTCTGTAACGTTTCAGACCTTGAAATTTGAAGGATATTCATAGAAATTAGTAAGGTATATGTGGTAAAACGTTCAGCTTCTGGGTCATCTTAAATTTGTAGATACACCCTATGTAAGATAGGGTATCTGACTAGTCTCAAGAAGGTGTTCTAGGTAAAACAATCATAACTTATTCCTAGAGTATCCAAATTGAGTGGGACCAATTTCATTGGATCATGGATAGTATGTAGTATTTTGGGTACGAGTTTCAAAATTTTATATCAATTATTTTTTGCGGGGCACGCTATACAAGTGAGATCTCCTGGAAAGGACAAAAATCGACAAGTTGTGGGGAAGTTACCATAAATTCCACTTGGCACATCCAATTTTGATCAGACCTATGGCATTGCAGAGAAATACTTAAAAGAAAGTTCAATACCCAAAAGGGCCGAAACTTGGGAGATACATCAGAAGAAAGATTGTCTAGCAGAACCACCTCAAAATCAAGGTTCAAAAGTGATACTTGGCCAACATGCCACCGAAAAAGGGAACTTCTACACCAAATAAGCCTCCAGACAATCCTACTTGG
>JZKD02S0672689.1:137798-150967 GCA_000966675.3 Picea glauca | reverse complement strand
CATTGTGCTACATGTGGCACTGACATGTAGCTAACGTAACACTAACTTCACATTGACATCATCACTACCTCCGGACCTTCTTCGTATACCTTGTTGACTTGACACTTTGGCATGTGGCCTCATCCTTTCAACTATCATGGTTATGACATGGTAGATGATGTGGCTTTTGAGCTAACTCATAATCATTTGGAGTACGTCATCATAATTCAACTTCACTGCAACCATGGCCTCTAATGGACAATGGAGATAAATCAAAATCAATGTTTCTCGTTATCCCTCGAAGTTCTTCATTGTCGAAGTACCTTTGCTACACTCCACTCCAATGGATTTCACTCAGATTAATGATCCAGATCTCTCCTGCTACAACTCCGATAGATTCAACAACTCTTATTCTATCGGAGTTCCAGAACCTCAAACACTCTGACAACAAGATCCAATTGTCCATCAGGGAGGAGGTTCAACGGTATATATTGTCGCAAATATAATGCTTTATACATTAGTTTTCAATGAATATGAATTGTCCATCACAGAGGGGAGATGACAGTTACAATTGATCGTAGATTAATATCACTCATTGGAGTCCTCCTTCAGTTCTAGCTCTGACTGTATAGACTTTGATAGTCTACGATCAACGACCATGATTTCTTCCACCTGTAGATCAAAGGTCATGATTTATTTCCTCTTTTAATTATCGGGTAGCTTTGAAGAATACGATCAATGACCACGATTTTTTCACATGTTGATCAAAGGTCATGATTTATTTTCTCATTTAAATTATCCGCTACCTTTGATATAGATTGGTTCTCAATTTTCTAGGGGAACCCATTCCTCAGTATGGCTTCCATTACTACAACATTCTTGACATCAATGACAATATACTCAACAGAGGATTTCTCGGGATGTGTGTTCCATCGAAAAAAAAGAACTGAAAAATATAAAGGCTATGACCATGAAATTGACAATAAAAAAACAAATAAATGAAGAATATGGTTACACATAGAAATTTTTGTCTAGAGAAAAGGCCATCCTTTGGCTACAACAAAATTAAGCCAAATGTAGGACACAAACCTCTTTAAATAATGAAAACTAGTTTCAATTAAAAAAATTCTATAACGAGAATAAGAAAATCATTGGAGATTACCTCCATGGATTGGAAAATGATCCTCCATATATATTTAAAAAAAAAAAAAAAACTACCTTTATTTGAGATCAAATAAAACCCTACCCCTATTTGACAAAGAAAACTTAGGCTAGAAAGGAGAGAAAAAGATTGCTAAAAGAAAATGAAAGAATGACAACATTTAGAGAAAGGAAAGAGTTTTTTTTGTTGGGATATAGATTATTTTTTATTTGTGAAATTAGAAAATAGAAGATGTTGACAAGTGTACAAAGTGGATTTAAAGTGGATTTAAAGTTTTCATTTCATTTAAATTTACTTTAATATTTTGTTATGTGAATGCATTAAATGCTTCAATTAAGAATAAAGAATAATTTAAATATTTATCATTATTTCCCTATAGTTCATTTTAAGGAATTTTATTATTGAGAGAAAAAGGAAAGAGCACTGAGAAGTTAAAGTTGAATGTCCACTTCCCATGGCCATTGCTTTCACGCACAAAAGTTTTTTTGAATGCATGATATACAATTGGAAAGATCTAGATGAGATCTTTTCGGTAATATAATTATCTTTTCTCGATTTTAAATATAAAATGTCAAAATTTCAACATTTTAACCTCGATATATCAACACTAAACAGGGAAAGACATAAATGTTATAACACTTGATAATTTCAAAAAAAAAAAATCAAACACAATAATATGATATTTTATTTATGCCAATAAAGTGATGTTTGTAAAAAAAGTAGAGAAAAAAATATAAATGCAGTGAATTTCAATGCCCATAATGACAAAAATCTTATGTTTCAAAATAAGCATTGTTTTTTAACCAAAAATGTAGTAGTGCCCATGAGAGTTGAGAGTTGAGTGAGTAGAGTGAAATTAAAAAATGAGAGTTTGAAAAAAGTGTCCCACGCTATACATTGAGGGTTGTTGAAAACCCTAATCTTAAAGGTTGCAATTCTTTGTGTTATTGAAGAAGGCTCTAGAAGCTAAATGTTGGAGAAAGTGGATCATGAAAGGCTACTAAAGCCAAAAGAAGGAAGCAAATCTGTGAGAAGGATTCCAAAACCTACAAAAGGAACAAAAATAAAAATAAAAAAGTTTGGAAAAAATAATTTGATATCGATGTGAGTCACAAAAGTTGTATGGAAAAACTAAACCAAAAGATAATTAAATAAGAGAGAAAAACCAATGGAATAATGAGCAAATATGTTGTGTGCTTCCATCATTTTTCTATGTATAATGTAATATTATTTAAGAGAAGACCCAATCAAGGTTGACCAAGTCAAAGATCAACCAATTTTTCATAAATACTAGTAACTAACTATCCACCAATGATTGACTAGTTGTTTCCCTATATGCATGCACTGGTGTATAAAATAAATGTAAATAGACATAGGAGGTTGTAACAAGTGTTGTATATATGTCTGATATATCGGATATATCGTCGATATAAAGGGGAGGGTAATATATCCTTTGGAATATATCGTGACATATCCGACATATTGAATGTGTCATGACACATTCAATATGTCGTGACACATTGTTAAAATAGTGCAAGTCGATGGAAAATATTAGCCTGCTAGAAAAAAAAATGCGGAAAAGTACATGTGAAGGGGTTTTAAAGGCTGCGGGTCACTTTTTTCATTCATTATTTCATTTCTAAGGTGTGAGAGAGCTAGAGAGGTGTGAGGGAAGTCATTGTGCATCTATCCAAGGAGGAGAAAGCCAAGGATCTTGTTTCCATCAGCAAAGATATCGTGAAGAGGGGATTCATCATTCAATCATTCAAACCATCAAGATTTCCAGGTATGATCCAAAACGTTTTTCTTTCATTTTTTTGAAGTTTGAACTTTGTTTTTCTAGATTTATGCTAGGGTTTGTAATGTTCTTCTTCTTGTTGTTTTTTAATGGAAGATTCAATCATTCCACATTCATCTAGCTCTCATTATTTAAGCTTTGCATTATCATGTGTTTATTTTGGTTTCTTTTGTGCCATAGGTTTAATATTTTCACCTAAACAAAATGCCAAAGGCATTGGATCCAATGTGGGTGCATGGTGAATCAATACAACTTCCCAATAGACAAATATTGACATGCAATCTTTGCGGCAAAAGAATTTATGGAGGAAATAGCTGCTTGAAATACCGCCTTTCCAAAATCACTGGGTTTGATGTGGAAATTTTTCTAAATAGTAGCTTGGAATTTATGCATATTGCAAACCAATCACTCATTGATATGGATAATAATAGGGACATGTCTGAGGCTCACAAAAAGAACTTGAACTTTCAACTAGAAACACTGGAACAAGTTCCTCTGAGGGGGGACCAGTACCACAATCCCACTCCTCGGCCACAGGGCCCTCAACTTCTGCAGTCGTCTCATAAACCTCACATTTCTTTGTGTCGAGGTTAAAACCTGGGGGGAAACCTTCTATTCATTCATTAATTAAAAGAGAAAAATACGAAAGAGGCCAAAAATATTGTGGCCAAATGTTTTCTTTGGAGTGATATACATTTTAACATTGTCGATAACCCCTTATACCATTCCATGTTTGAAGTTGTTGCAATTGTTGGTACAGGGTATAGGGGCCCTGTAAATGTGTTGAATTGCATAGAATATATCTAGCTAAACAATAATACACACATTTGCAGAGAGAAATTGAGAAAGAAGAAGAAGGAGAGAAAGAATAGAAGAATTCACATTAACCGTTAAGAATAATGAATAATTTACACATGATATACTCTATATAAATCAATGAGTGCACACTAGAGGAGAACCAATGCACCATAGTGGAGGCATAGAGTGATTTGGACACACACCAATAGTTATGGGAGTGAACTACCACCTAGTCTAGTCTCTGAGGCAATTACGGGAGTGAATTGCCACCTAGTTGAGTTAACTAGTCAACTAGTCTTCAGTTAACTGATTGAACAAAGAGTGGTGAGGAGTTAACTCAGGAAATCAAGGTTAATGCGCCAAACTGGTGATGATCCTAAGGCAAGTGTGCATTATCTAGTGATGATCCCAATGTTCCATGCTGACAAAACCAATGCAGCATCTAAACTCAACTTAACTAGTCAAACTGAAATGTCAACTAAAAGAGAATATTCTCCAGGTGGAATATTCTCCCCTAAAATATAGGAGACTGGATAATGACTAATTATGACTAGTAAACAAGAAAAAACCTTAGGAAAAATAAATCCTAGGTGTGTGCGAAGTAACTCCAACACCCCCTTTGAACATCACTATGGTGAAAATAAAGAATGGGTCCTGACAACGAGGCCATGTTAGGTACCCAAATACAAAAGATACACTAAAATAAAGTGAGGAAAGAGGGAAAACCTCATGAGAAAAATCCCCCCTCAAGGTACAATGTATGTAAAAAGAAGAAATATAGTTTATAGGCAACTGTGTCCTTCACTCCAAGACGACTTCGCAGAGAATGGAACATTTGCTCAGTGAAGGTCTTGGTGAAGATGTTTTTCATATGTTCTGTTGAAGGAAAGAACTGTAAGTCGATGATCCCCTCATGTAATAAGTCCTGGATGTAGTGCATGTGGATCTCGATGTGCTTCGTCTGTTGCCTCTGAACTGGATTTCTACAGAACTTCAGAGTGCTCTGGTTTTCACACCAGATGACAATCAGCCGATGAAACTGAATGCCCAACTTAGTGAGAAAATGTTGTAGCCACATAGCCTGAATGGTTATGTTGACTGTGCCTATGTACCCTGCCTCGACTGAAGATAGAGCAATGGCAGCTTTCTTCTTTCTCGACCAACAAATAGGCCCAGAACCAAGACTGAGTGAGTAACCATATGTGGACCTACGATCAGTGCTATCTCCATCCCAATCAGAATCAGTAAACCCGATGAGATCTAATGTAGAGTCCGATGCATAATGAATCCCAAAGGTGATGGTTCCCTATACGTATCGAAGGATACACTTTGCAACCTTCCAATGTAGCTCATGTGACTCCTACATGAACCTTGAAACTATGCCAACTACAAAGGAGAGTTCTGGTCTAGAGTGTGTGAGATACAACAATATCCCCACTAGTTGTTTGTACAGTGTGTTGTCAACTAGTGGAGTCTCCCCGCCATCCTCAAGTTTGACTACTGATAGGAAAGGAGCCGCAGCAGACTTGCAGTCTGTCATGTGAAATATCTCAAGGAGATCTCGTGCACACTTGGCCTGAGAAATTTTGATGCCCGATGCATCCTGAATGATCTCAAGTCCAAGGAAAAAGTGTAGTGGAACCATGTCTGTCATCAAAAACCTTTCATGTAGAATCCTCTTGACTACAGCAATCGCTGAAGTTGAGCAAATGGTGATCAGAAAATCATCAACATACAAAACTAAAAGTAGAAGTGAATCAACCATTCTGAGCATGTAGACATTCGGGTCTGATTTACAACATACAAAGTTTTGTGACAGTAGGTAGGATTCCATATTGGCATACCATGCCCTTGGAGCTTGCTTGAGGCCATAAAGGGACTTCTTCAATCAAAAGAACAAAGATGAGTCCTACATAAATCCTTGGGGCTGCTCCATGTAGATCTCCTCAAAGAGATCGTCGTGAAGAAATGCATTCTTCACATCCATATGATGGACTTCCCATCCCTTGTTTTCCACAATAAAAAGTACCAATCGTATGGAATCCATATTCGCTACTGGAGTGAAGGTATCATCATATTCAATACCATGAACCTGCTGAAAGCTTTTGGAAAAAATCTTAGCTTTGTATATGTTAATTTCTCCATCCATTGCACTCTTGGTCCTGTAGACCCATCTGCATCTGACAAGTTTCCTCCCAGAAGGAAGGGAAACCATATCCCAAGTTTGGTTCTTGAGGAGGGAGTTGTACTCCTCCTGCATGGTGGATTCCCAAAAGGGATTTCTAGCAGCCTCACCATAAGACTGTGGATCTGAAGACTGAACCAAGAAAATATGCCTGGAGGGCAATGGCTTAGTAGCAGTGAGTGCAACAGGAGGCTCCTCGAAATCAGATTGAGTCCTCTTAGTATCGGTTGGATCACCAATGAGATCCCTTGCATCCTGAAGAGTAGTTTGTGCCCACTTGGGCCTCTCATATGGCTCTGCAACTGCATCTGGATGCTCTGACTCTGCATATGACTATACTAACTCTGAATCTGAATCATCTAAGTCCTCTCAATTAGAACTCTCATATGAAGAAGAGTCAGCATGTTCATGCTCATCATCTCGGACAGGTGGAAGAATGAAGGTGTTTGCATGCGGCTGTTGAGGTACATGCAAGACACTTTCCTCAAATTGGACACTACACTAAATGATGAGTCGGTCCGAGGAAAGATCAATAATCCTATATCACTTCACACCATCGGGGTATCCAACAAAAATACAATCAATGCTCTATGGATCAACTGCCTTCCTCTTTTCAGAGGGAATCTGGGCCCATGCACGTGAACCAAAAATGCGAAAGTGGGTCACTTCTGGTTTGAGGCTGCTCCAAGCCTCGTAGGGGGTCTTACGGTTGACATATCTATGGGGAGATATGTTTTGGATGTATGTTTCACAATTAAGTGCTTCGGCCCATAGTATCTATGGTAGTGACTTTGCATTCAGCATGCAAGATGTCATCTCCTTTAGAGATTTGTTTTTCCGCTCAGCAACTTCGTTTTGTTGCAGAGCATAGGGAACTGTGTGTTGCAAATGAATCCCTGCCTCATGGAAAATATTATGGATCTCATGATTTACATACTCTCCCCCATTATCATCTCGGAGGACTTTGATCTTCTTTCTGGACTATATCTCAACTAAGGCCTTGAAATCTTTGAGGTGTTGAAAGACCTCAGATTTTTTCCTGAGAAAGTAGATCCATGTAAAACGTGAGAAATCATCAAAAAAAATGAGAACAAACCTCACTTTGTTGATCGATGGATGCAGAAAAGAACACATGAGGTCATTGTGGATCAGATCTAAAGGTGCAAAGGCTCTCTGAGACTTTCCTTTGTCGAATTTATCTTGAGGGTGTTTTTCGAGAACACATCCCTCACATACTCCTTTGGAGAAATGGATGTCTGGTAGATCATCAACCAATATTTGCTAGCTAATTTGTTGCATGTATCCGAAATTCAAATTTCCAAACCTTTTGTGCCATATCCTAGTACTTTCATCAGCATGAGTAAGAAGAAAATCATAATCAGGTTCAATGAATTCAAAAAATGTATACAATTTAGACTGATGATTTACCTCACCAGTAGCAACCCTAGAGTTGGTTTGCATGTTGTATATGTCCACGACATTTGGTGTGAATATGAATTTATTTCTAGTGCCGAAATTCGTCATCTGATACATAGAGAGAAGGTTGACAGAAAGTTTGGGAATGTGCAACACATTCTCGAAGCTTCCGTTGGTGAGTTCAATCCTTCCTTTGTCGGTGACTTCGACAGAAGAGTTGTCCCCCATCAAAGTAGGAGGACCTTTGCATGAATCCAATGAATAATATACTTCTTTTGAGGAAGCCATGTGATGTGATGCTCCTGAATCAACGATCCAAGCATCAGGAGAGGAGTTGATGGAAATCAAGGCATGGCTAGAATTGTATTTCTTGGGATTTTGATCTTATGGATTCTTCTTCTTGGAACCCTCGAGGATGCAATCTCCAAGGTTGTTTTGCTAAAGTATTTGAGACATCAGATCTATTTGTTTTTGCATGCATGCATATTCTTGATGGAATCCTTTGTGACAGTACGTGCATTTCTCCCCTTTTCTTCCCTTTTCCCCTTTGGATCCAGAGGCATCCATGAAGGGTTTTGTGTACCCTTCCTTATTCGAATGTGCATGAGCTTTCCTTTTGTATTTATCTTTGGATTTTTTATATTTGTGGCTGCCATCTTGCACAGTGAGTGCATGTGCCTTTGGGCCTTTGATTTTTCCCATGTTGATGAGCTTGGTTTGCTCTTGTGTCAGGGCTTCGATAAAGTCCTCAAGAGAAGGAATCTTCCAGGTGGCTCCAAAGGCGAATATGATAGAATGGAGTGTGGATACAAATACAGAGAATTCAAGACCAATATTGTAGAGAATGGTGAGAACCATTTGTTTCTCCTCCTTCGACTTATCAACCCCGCAATATTTAAGTTGCGACAGTAAATCCTTGAATTTTGTAAAGAAATATTGGATATTGTCGAAGATTTTTGAATCCAATGTGAGAAGCTCCACCTCCAGCATGTGTCCCCAAATGTCATCATGTTTACAAAATATCCCTTCCAAGGTGGTCCAGGCTTCATTGGGAGTCTTATAGGAAGATATGTGAAAAAGGAGATCGGGAGAAATAAGACTGCAAATTGTTTCGAGTGCCTCATCCATGCGATTTACATACTTGGATTTTTCTATAGCTGATGTCGGTCCTGTATCTATACTCAAGGTTAACCTGTACAAACCTATGGTTTGGATATGTATGTATATTTTCTCCTTCCATGCAAAGTAGTTGTAAGGTATAAGAATGAATTCATTTTGGAAATCCATCTTTCTGCTATCTTCAATCTTTTGTACCTGCAAAACAAATTTGGTGTAGCTTTTTCTTAGTTGTTTGTCGGATATGATAACATGTAAATGTGTTAAACCTACACATAATATATCTAGCTAAACAATAATACACACATTTGCAGAGAGAAATTGAGAAAGAAGAAGAAGGAGAGAAAGAATAGAAGAATGCTCATTAACCATTAAGAATAATGAATAATTTACACATGATATACTCTGTATAACTCAATGAGTGAGTATTGGAGGAGAACCAATGCACCATAGTGGTGGTATAAAGTGATCTGGACACACACCATCAGTTACAGGAGTGAACTACCACCTAGTCTAGTCTCTCAGGCAGTTACAGGAGTGAACTGCCACCTAGTTGAGTTAACTAGTCAACTAGTCTTCAGTTAACTGAATGAACAAAGAGTAGTGGGGAGTTAGAATCAAGGGTAATGCGCTAGTATGGTGATGATCCCAAGGAAATTTCACATTAGCTGGTGATGATCTCAATGTTGCATGGTGACAAAACCAATGCAACATCTAAACTCAACTCAACTAGTCAAACTGAAGTGTCAATTGAAAGAGAATATTCTCCAGGTGGAATATTCTCCCCTAAAATATATGAGACTGGATAATGACTAATTATAACTAATAAACAAGGAAAAACCTTAGGAAAAATAAATCCTAAGTATGTGTGAAGTAACTCCAAATGCCCTTCCTAAGGGCATCTCCTTCAAGGGGAAAAGTTTGATTGAACAGAAAGATTAGCTCAGCTTAGGGAAACATGGAAGATCACCAGATGCACCGTGATGTCAGATGGGTGGATTGATGAGAAGGGCATGTCAATTCTAAACTTCTTGGTTAATTTCCCAAGGGGAAAAAGTTTATCAAAAGTGTTGATGCAAGTGCACATACAAAAGATGCACAATTATTATGTGAGTTGCTAGATGGATTTATTCGAGAGATAGGCCCGCAGTATTTTTTCTAAGTCATCATGGACAATGCTTATAATTATTTTGTTGTTGGGAGGATTCTTATCGAGAGGTATACATCCTTGTATTGGAGTCCTTGTTTTGCCCATTGCATTGATTTGATGCTAGAAGACATGGGAAAACTTCCTTGAATCAAGGAAATCATTGATTCAGCTCAGAGTGTGACAATATATATATGTGTGTGTGTGTGTGTGTGTGTGTGTGTGTGTGTGTGTGTGTAATTACACATGTGTTATTTCACTCATGAGATAGTTCACACGGAACAGAGAGTTGGTGCATCATGCAATCACACGTTTCACCACCAGCTTCATTTCTCTTAAGTCGCTCCTCAATATTATGTTGAAGTTACAGCGAATGTTTCTTTCTAATGAGTGAGTTTCTTGTGTCTATAGCACCAAACAAGATGGGAAAGCAATATCCCAACTTGTGAGACATGACCAAAGATTTTGGACTAGAGTAAGCAAGGTATGTACCATTAGTTAACCTTTGGTAAAGGTTCTTCGATTGGTTGATGTTGAGAAGCCTGCAATGGGCTACTTGTATGAGGTCATGGATAGATCCAAGGAAGCTATTTATCGGTACTATGAGGACAAGGGGGAGGAAGGACTCACCAAGAGAGCTCAGATATGGGGTGTGATTTATGAGCGATGGAATAACACTCTCCATCGTCCCATTCATGCAGCAGGGATCTACCTCAACCCTACATTCACTTATGCTTGTGGATGCAATTTTGATGGTGGGGTCATTGATGGTTTCCTCCAGTGTGTTCATAGGATGGTGTTGACTACAGCTAAACGCTCAAATATTTCTAAACAAAATGAGATATATAGGATGTCATCTCGGATGTTGGGCTATGATATGGTTGTCCAAGATGGGACCACAAGGATGTCAGGTAAGCTTCAATTTCAAACTTTGTATATTCCTTTTTATATATTACATATGAAATTTATTACTTGTTGGAAATACGAAATATAATGTGTTTTCTTCCTTTCATTTGATTCATTATAGATGTCTGGTGGAAACACTATGGTGGAAAGCTCCCAGATTTGTAGAAACCTGTCATTTGGGTGCTTAGTCAAACTTGCAGTTCTTCAAGGTGTGAGCACAATTGGAGTGTCTTTGAAAATATACACTCCAAGAAGCGCAACATGTTAGAAATGTTAAAAAATGCAATAATCAAAATTTAAATTGTTTATATTTCTTTTTAATTTTAATTTTTACAATTTAGGAGTTACCATCACTAACTATGGCTCTCAATGTTCATATAGGCTAGGTACCCAATGCCTTAATGACTTGGTATATGTCTACTACAACCTAAGGTTGTTGGTGAAGCAACTTGAAAAATAACCTGACATAGAGGCCATTTCATTGGATGAAATTGACACCACTAGTTAGTGGAGGGTGGAGATTCAGGAGCCTGAGATGGAGGAGGCACATGAGTGGTTGGAGCAAGAGCATGAAAATGATTTGAGGGAGGATGTGACAACGGAGGAGGAGGAGGAGGAGGATGTTTCACTTCGAGTGGATACATAGGTTGTGGAGGAGGTTGATCTTTCAGTGCATCCAATTCCACCACCACCTCCACATAGAGCCATACCTAGAGTTGGACTTGGGTCAGTTGGGACTAGGAGGAGGCAACACACTTTTCCTTCCACCTCGTCCCCATCACTTACCACCTTAGGTGGAGCATATCGAGTAGCTGAACCTTCCACTCCAAGCTCATCCTGATTACCTCCATGGCCTCCTACTGCTTCCAGAGGAAAATTGGTGCCCTTTACCCGTAAAAGGGGTAGAGCGGCATGGCCTAGAGGGAATCAATGATTTGGATTCATATGATCTATCATTTTAATTTTATTATGTACTATTTATTATCTAGATACCTCATGAAGATTCATCTCATGAGATACATTTATATCATTTTATGTGATTTTGTATCTACTATCATCCTATTAGGGACATGTTTTAGAATTTTGAGTTTAGTAATGATATGTGACCACTTGAAATCTTATGCATCTTATTTGTTAGTTGTATTTTCATATTTATGTAGCAATGTGTCTATTTGTTGTTGTTGTTTCTTTACATGTTTAAAAAATTGAAAAAAATGAATGTTTTTTGTATTTTTTTGAGGTCTTGCGACATTTTCTGAGATATTCCGATATTTTCCATCAATGTCACGGATAAATTACATTCCAAACCCTCATAAATACTTTCCCCGAGATGAGATATACAACATTGGTTGTAACAATTTCATAATAAAAATTGTAAAAATAGTTACATTCATGAAGACCTCTCATAGGTGAGATAAATGGGTAATAAATAATAACATATGCAACCATAATTTACCATAATTTATGAGAAAGATATTAACGTAAAGTATTATTAAATGACTTAAAGTTTATTTCAAAGTAGATATAAAGGCACATATTAAGCATATTGCCAATAAAAAGGTCCATGATCTTCGAGGTTTAACGATTGAAATGGTCAAATGGAGAGTTCAACCTTTGCATGCACTTCTCAAATATGTATTTAATCAAGTCGTATTACATGGGTTGCATTTATACTTTTGGGTTAACAATGCGGTACCTATTCATAAAGGTAATGAAATAAATAATGTGACAACCTACAAAACCATCATGGTTAGTATGGTTAGTAGCGTATTTTCCAAGATACAACACATCATAGGGAGTACAATAAGTAAATGGGTAGAAGAAAACAATTTTGGGGATCCCCTCAAGTTTTTTTTTTTACCTAAGCACTCAACCATGACCCCCTGATAACTCTTAGAGTTGTTGCTAAGAAAGCATGAGGCAAAGGTAATAGTATTTGTATTTTCCTTGTCCATTTTTCTAAAGCCTTTGATATAGCGTCTTGAATAAAACTTTAAGAAAGAATGAGAAAGTTAGAATTCTAACTGAGTGAAAAGAAGCAACTTTTTTCTATATGAAAATATTATCACGAAATTGGTGGTACCCACAAATTATAAAAAATGAAATGGGAAAGTCAAAATCAAAAACAATATTGTAAGGGTAAAACAAGGATTTCCCCTCTCCAACATGATTTGGATTATTTAAATATCATTAAAAATATAGGGTCATGAAGGATGGGGGAGGAGAAATATTCATAAAAGGTTATTCTTTATTATTGTTGATTTATGCAGATGATGTTGTGTTATTGGAAAAGTACCAAATAGTTTCCAAAGACATTAGTGCTTTAAACACATTTTGTAGTTATTGTGAAACATAAAGGGTTCATTTAGTGAACCAACAACATAGCACATTTGTTCATGGAATATTAAAGAATACCACTAATTTCACTAGATATTATAGAATACCTCTCAAAATCATTTTGTTGAACCCCCCTCTTAATACACATTTCTATTTTAAAAAATCTCTATTTTCACTATCTATATCCTAGGTATCATTTTTTTCATGACATTTTTAATACTCCTTTTATTTATACCCTCACTATGTGACAACTTTTATAATTCATGGATGAGGATTATGCAAATTAATAGAATGTAATGTTTTTCATTGTTTTCTTCCTTATTTT
>JZKD02S0672689.1:101783-136764 GCA_000966675.3 Picea glauca | reverse complement strand
TAACTAATAGAACATCATGCATACATGAATATTTGATTGATATGTCGTCGTTATTTTAGTGCAAAAGAGAAAGGCACTTCTTCTCACACATTTTAGTGCCTTATTTTCCTATTATGGAGTACGTTCCTCTTAATTTTCCAACGATTTTCCATTTGAGAAAGTTATCTACGACTGAATCTGGAAACTTACACAATATGATCCTCTACCTGATTCTAGTTCATCCTGTCATTACAGACAATTGTTCCAAGCTAGAATCCAATGCCAAGTTTAAGTTGGAACACAAGCATACTCCAAGAGAATTTACTATTTTATTTTAGTAATGGTTAAGAACATGTGTTTCCTCCTTGAAGGTCAAGGGTTCAAATACCCCTTGTTCCACAAACAAAGGGGTATCATACACCAATTTTGTGTCTCTTGATCATGATCTTAAAGTAGATTATTATTATTATTATATATTATCGATAATGATGTGAATTAATATTTCTTTTTCAAAGGAAAATTTTGCAGAAAAATAATGAATATTTCTATGAATGGTAAATGTTAAGGAAATTGATTATGAAAGGATCAAGAGTGTTGAAATTGTGACCCCCCCCACCCCCAACTCAACATTAAGAAAAATATTTCATATCTAACTCATGATCACTTGAACTAACCCTTAAAATTCTAGATAAAAATCAATATATATCCAAACAGTCAAACTTGAAATAACCTTAAATTTTATATCCTTACAAACTCATTATTTAAAATTTTACATAATTTTAAAACAACCCAACATACTAAGTTTAAAAAATAATAATAAATGTCCTATAGACCAATTCATAGAGTGTTTTGTGAATGCCTTCTAAGGAAACCCTAGATCGTTACCCTCTCTCTCTTTGTGATTAGCCTTTTCATTATGGTTGGGGAAGAGCTCGACCCACCCAATGAGTTTGAAGCATATATTGAAGCCTTCAAGTAGCTCATGGGTTCTTTAGAGAACCCCTCAGCTCGACTCACCCAATCCAGGTTCGTGAAACAATTGGATCAAATCTCAAAGATTGTTATTCCTCGCGTAGCTGTTTGCGGGAAAGATATGTCTTATGCTTCCAAAGGTCTTATTAGGCAGTTGACTAGTCTCTATCCCTCCCCTCGGAAGATCGAGATTTGGATTTCATAGAACTGGAAACCTTTGATTCGAGGAAGAATGAGTCGTTTTTTATGTGGTAAGGGATTCTATATTTTTTATTTTGAGCATAAAGAAGGTCAAAAACTTATTCTTTTCATCAGGCCATATTTTTTGTGTCGAGAGGTCTATATTTGAACCGGTGGACACCGAATTTTGATCCTGAATATGACATTCCAACAACATTTCTTGTTTGGGTTTTTCTACCCCATATTCCATTTCACTATTGGGGATATGAGGTTATGAAGTGTATATGGGATTCTCTCAGGAAATATATTGATAAAATTGAACCAAATCCATCAGTGTTCACTTGTGAAATTATCTGTGTTGATGGAGATATGGAAAAGGGACTTCCCAAAGCCATCAAGATCTCTTTAGAAGACTGGTCACATATTTATAAATTGGACGATGAAAAACTTCCTTTCAAATGTAACTATTTCCATGAATATGGGCACTTTGCCTATAACTTTCCACAAAACAAACAAAAGTAGGAGGTTGTGGGAGAAGAACAAGAGGTGGTATGGAAGCAGGTCAGAAAAAAAGAAAATCTGGGGAAAAATAATAGGCAAGCCTCAAGTTCATCAAACCCCAATAGAATCCCCAACGCAACACAAAACAAGTCAGCAGGGGCAAGCATGACTAATGGAGGAAGAAGGAAAGAAAGCACAAACTAGGTCAAGGCTTTGTTATCAACAGAGAAACAATATGCCTTTTTATGTGAACCGTCAATGGGTAAAGAATACAAAGTGGCTTTGGATCCAAACCCTAACACAACAAGTGACATCCCCTTAGAGGTTACCTCCCAAGATTTAGAAGGTGATGAAAGAGACTATGGTGAAGAAGAAAAATTCCAAGAATCCACTCAAGAAGTCATTCAAGAAATGGAACAACTAGTTCTTATGGAATGGGTTCCTCCCAAAGGGTCATCATGACAGGAATTTGAGGAGGGAGAAATACCATAGGAGAAAAAAAGAAAATCGGGAAGGATATCACATAGAGAAACCAGAGAAGAAACAACCAACAAAGAAAAATCCTAGGGGAGTAAACATTACTAGTGGGTGGGCCTATGCAAATCCTAGATAATGAAATTCCTCTTCTGGAATTGAATAGGATTCGACAACAACTCAAAGGTCAAAGCTCTCAGAGACCTCATCAAACTAGAGAAGCCTTTTGTAATCCTCTTCCATGAGACGAAAATGGAGGAATACGTGGCACTATCAAGTGTGAGAAAATCTATGTGAAATGGAGAAGGAATAGCTAAAAGTTCAGTTGGATCATCAAGAGGAACTATGACTCTATGGGATTGATTTCAATGGGAACTAGATGTATCTTTCTGTACTAACCATTGGATTCTTATTGTTCTTAGGAAAAAAGAATCAACTCTTAAGTTTTCTATTTTAACTATATGTATATGCAAAATAGATACTCAGAGAAACTAGAATGTTGGAGTTCCTTGTTTTTTTTCAAGGAAACTCTGGACATAACTATTGTTATAGTAGCAGGTGACTTGAACACCAATCTTCATAATTTAGAAAAAAAAGAGGTGGGAGCTCTATCTGAGATCCCATGTGAGAAAAATTGGAAGATCTAATCTCGGATTGGAATCTTCAGGATATAAAACCAAATAAAGGAAAATTCACTTGGAGAAACACATGGTCTGGTCTCATCCATATTGTCACTCATCTAGACCACTTTGTTATCCATAGTGACCTTCTTCTCCTTCCCTTTTCCATCTCCGTGAGAATTCTTATCTTTTCTTTCTCTTATCAAAAGTCGATCACCCTATCCCTTTCCCCTCCTCATAACTTTGGTCCCATATCATTTCATTTTAATCCCCTTTGTCTAGAATTCAATTTTGTTATCTCCCTTGTTAACAAGGGCTAGTCCTCCCCTATTCTGGGCTCCCCGAATTTTGTCCGGGAAAGAAAATTGTGGTTGGTGAAACTGGCTCTGAAAGAATGGGCAAAGGATTCTTACATCCATCACTCTCTAGAAAGAGTTTCTCTCATTTCATATCTAGAATTAATCCAAAGTGAGATGGAAAACCATGAAGTAACGAAAGCCTCCCTTAAAAAGGAAAAGGAATCCTATCAAAATCTACACCCAACTTTACATAAAGAAGAAGAACAATGGAGGTTGAAATCCCATAGTATTTGGCTCTCGGTAGGATATTCAAACACTCCTTATTTCACAGACAAGCACAACAAAGAAAACAAAAAAATATTGTCTCAAAAATTCAATCAAAATATGGGCAGGTGATTGAAAATTTTGATCAAATAAAGGAGGCAGAAGACCAACATTTTGAGCATCTATACACCCAAAATATCACCAAGGGAGAAGAAATATGTGAGAATGATATGATAGAGAATATTCCACATTACATAAAGGAATAGGAAAATAATTCCCTCATAAATAAATTAGTGAAGAAGAAATGTCCCATGCTCTATGGGAACTTGAACATGATAAATCCATGGGGCCTGTTGGCTTCTTTGCCCAGTTTTTTAAACACTTTTGGGATACAATCAAATTTGATTTGAAAATAATGATTAACTACACCTTTAAGAAAAAGAAAGTGGGCAGAGCTACCAATTTGACATTCTTGGCCCTTATTCCCAAAGAAACCGGTCCCTCTAACTTTTCTAGATTCAGGCCTATCTCCCTTTGCAACACAACATACAAAATCCTGACTAAAATTATTGCAAGATGCATCAAACCTATTCTTTCCAAACTCATATCAAAAAAATCGGGGAGGTTTCATGGAGAACAAACAAATCACATATAATATTATTTTGGTACAAGAAGCAATCCACTCAAGCATGATCAATATGGATAAAAGCATGGTGATAAAACTAGACATGGAAAATTATTTTGATTGAGTCAAGCACTCCTTCCTATTCTCAGTTCTCCAAAAATGTGGATTCTCAGAAGAATTTATAGATTGGATTCAAGTATCCATAGGCTCCCTTTGGATTACCCCAATGATAAATAGAAGGCCCACTCAATTCTTCAGATCAAGCAGAGGCCTCATGCAAGGATCCTCTATCTGGAAACTCTTCAAATATGCATCAACACTTATTCAATATAAGTTATCCTGGGCCCCGAGGAATGGAGAATCCATCAATATTTGGACTTATAGTATAATGGGCAGGGTGCCTTTGGGACAAGTTGACGAATTAAATCCCCTTAAAACCTAGAGCATCAGCTTTGGCCTCACCAAGCTAGTCGAATTTTCACTTTGGTCAAAATATGGGAAGTGGACTAAATGGAAGAGTCTCTCCACACCAGAACATCTTTCATCTCTGGTTCCCAAATTGTATAATATTCTTGCAAGTTATGCTCCTGTTGAAATTCAAATGAAAGACACATGTAGTTGGAGGGAATCTACATACTCGGTAAAACAAGGATATCAACATTTGGTGGTGGATTTTCCAAGGCATCCTAGTTCTAATCTCTGGTCCATAATTTGGCTCAACCCCTCTCTTCCAAAAATTAATGATTTCTGCTAGGTCTTGGTTCAAGAGAAGCTTCTTACCGTGGAAAATATTCAAAAAGGGGGAATTTTTGTACCATCTTGGTGTGCACTATGAAAATCGACAACAAAAACGTCCCAACATATTTTCTCTGATTATGCCTTTTCAAATCATACATGGAATCAAGTATAATCTCCGCTTCTCCTTAAATATAACCCCCCTTCAAATTGGAATGTTGTGTTCATATGTTGGAAACAAATATATGCTGGCAGCTTCACTAAAAAACCTCTCTTTGTGAGCTTGTGGAAAATGATCCCTAAATTAATATGCTAGGAGATTTGGTTGACAAGAAATAAGGACATTTTCCAAAATAATTTTATCCCGCCATCTAGAGCACTCTCAATGGCCCACATCCTTTTATCCAAAGTATTCTATGTAATATCAAGATAGTCAGACTCTCTCTCAAATATTGATGAAGTAGAAAAAGTATGGGTCACAAGCATCCTCAGTTCCTGCTTCTTTTATCTTTCTCCATTGGCTTCTCCCACACCTCCTAGGCATATTTGGCACCTCAAACTCTCTGATCATGATTTTTTCCATTGGCAACAACAACAAGCATCGATCATAGTATTCTTTGACGGGACTTCAGAATTAAATCCAAGGGCGGCAGGTGAGAGGGGAGTCATCCATGACTCTGAAGGAAACCCTATTACTAAGTATTCTTGGGGGTTGGGGAACAACACAAATAACCAAGAAGAAGTCCTTGGGGTGTATATGGGAATGCAACTAATCCAAGTAGAAAAATCCACTCAAGTCCTTGTCATAGATGAATATGATCTGGTCATTAAGAGGCTTCATATATTGAGTAAAAATAATCATTTTAACCTTAAGCATGTAATGTTCCTCAACTTAACCAAGGAACATTACTATGTGGAATACACATAAAATTAAAATTTTTCTTGATAATTTATTTCTTGTAGCTTACCAGCCACCATTTATACATATAATTAACTAGATTCTAATACCCATAATTAAATGCATCTAATACATTCTAAATGAACATTAATGTAGCTAATAAATCATCTATAACATCACATAAAAAAATTCTCATTCACAGAGTAAAATGCATAGCCATAAGACTCATAAGAAAACTCATATAACAGACAAACACTTATCTTTAAAAGAAAGTGTGTGCAACCATCTGCTTGGGAAGGATGTTCCACCCAATCATAGACTTATTTTTCTAGATCTCAACAACAAGTCACCCTCGAGCTGGTGCTAGGAATCCACAAAAGAAGGGTGCCTCTCACAGTCCCCTCATGGCTCAATATCTCACAACCCACTCGTAATGTCCTACAACTATCCTGGATTTCCTTCATCTCTCTTCCTCTTGACCTGCCCAACCCAAGGAATGTACCCCTTCACTGCTCTCAGTCCATTGGGCATCCCATTTGTTTATTAGGTTCTCTTCGATGCAGGTAACCAAGAATCTCTCTACTGGAAACTCAAGGGAAAATCATTGCCAAGAAAACTACCAGGAAAACAACAACACTTGTTGTTGTAGTGAAACTCGCACAGGAGATCATTCTTCAATCCTGACAACCTCGCTCTTTAATTTACAACTCCAAAATACTCCAATAACTCTCCAACACGCTCCATAATTTGCCCAGTCTTCCTGCTCTAGCTCTAGTGCTCTTTTCCCCTACTCTCTTCTTTTTTTTCATGCGAAGATTGAGTGTGAAAAATTATATATTCTCCCCATACAAATTTCCTCTATTTTCCCAATACAACTGACTTCTCACTCTGCCCAATGTTCATTATACTGCAACCCCATGTTTCCAATAACTATGGGAGTGACTTCTACACCCACCCCCTCACAGGTATTCAATGATTGGACTTTCATACACTCAAATATAAAATAGATGGTTGACTTAAAAGATAATAGAATTCAAAAATATGGGTTTGAATTAATACCCATAAACCATTTCCCCCTTGGGCCCCTCTTAGAAAATCCCAAACATCCCCTCTCTTGTGTATTAATTATCACCCATCTATGCCCATATTCCTAACAGTTGGTATCACATTATTTTTATTTAAAAACATGTAATACATTCTGCATATTACATTGTTTGTCCATAGCCATATTCATATCTACATTATGAACTAATTAAACTAGGGATTATAGTGGGGATGTTACATTCCCTCTCCCCTACAATTGTGCATCGTGCCCGATGCACAACACCATGCCAAAATACATATACAAATTTACATAATAATATTCAAAAAATAAAATTGTGCAATTTGTTTACTCTCCATCAGTAATTCCAACCAAAATCTCTCATTCTTCTCAACCTATTGACCCAAGGAATGTGCCCCCTTCACTTCATTTAGTCCATCGAGCTACACCATTCTTTTATCAGGGTTATGAATGTAGATGACCAAGAATTCTAAGATATGGTTCCAGAATCTAGATACCCAAAAACAAAGTCTTGCATTTTTAACTTCCATATTCTTCAAAATTGACAAAACTTTGCAGGTACTTCTCCCGCATAGTTTCTTCATGCTTCCATGTTGCATCTTCAGGACCGTAGCAGGTCCATTGAACCTTTACCATCCCTATGGCTTTGTCCCTAAGAACTTTGATTTCCCAGTCTAGGATGTGTACTAGTTCCACCCGGAAATTCCCTTCGTTTTCCACCTGGATCACAATCCAATCATGGATCATTTTAAGGATGGGAATTTATATTAAAATGTAGAAACCTGGGCTAATATTACTAGTTCTCAATATGCAAAATGTAAAATGTTTGGCGATACTTTTGTAAAAATATTCACATTTCTAAGGATTTTATAGATTTTATATAAAATTTTGGCGATTTTTTAGGTAAAATAATTTTATTCTTTAGAATTTGGGCGAATCATTTTTAGAAAAAAATGAAAATTGATGAATCCTTTTTTGGGGAAAACCATGGAAAATTAGCCCATTTGCGAAATTTATCGCCTAAAATCATCTATGAGTCCAATCAATTATGTGGTTAGAGTTAAGCACATATTTCTTTAATAATGACACATGAAAAATATTATGCACTCTCATGGATGCCGGAAATGCTAGCATGTATTCCATTAGCCTTATTTTCTCTTATATTTCGAAATACCCACAATATCTTGCTGCCAACTTTGGGCAGCAACCAAATCTCATAAAACTTCTCTTTGCTTTCACTTTGAGAAAAACATGTTCTCCCACTTTAAAATATCTAAGAACTTTGTTCTTGTTTGCATAAATTTTCTACCTATCATGGGAAACATTTAAATTATGTTTAATCTTTGTCATTTTCTCTTCCATTTCCCTTAACAAATATGGCCCAATGATAGCTCTGTCTACTGGGTTATCCTAGCTCACTTGTGTGTTACACTTCCTTCCATACAATGCTTCAAATGAGATCATTTTTAATGAGGCTTGGTACCCATTATTGTAAGCAAACTCTACTAAGTGGATGTAGTCTTGACACATTGATGATTAGTCATCGCATACATTTTGAGGATGTCTTCAATTATTTTGTTAGTCCTCTATGTTTTCCCATCTGACTCTGGGTGATAAGTTGTACTGAGATTTAACTTTGTCCCGAAGATTTTATCAAAACCTTGCCAGAACTTGGATGTAAACTTGGAATCTCTATCTGAAATGATTTCCTTAGCCACTCCATGTAGCCCGACAACTTCCTTTATGTAAATATATGCAATATCCGTTTCTTTGTGTGTTGTCATTACATGAATAAAATGTGCAACTTTTGTTAATTTATCCACCACCACCATGAAGGAATCATGTTGCTTCATTGTTCTAGGCATCTTTGTAATGAAATCAATCGTAACCACTTCCCATTTCCACTCAGGAATGGGCAATGGTTGTAACATACATTTTGGATGTCTATGCTTTGTCTTCACTTTTAGGCATTCTAGACACCTGGCTATGTAATTAGACACTTCTTTCTTAATCCTTGGCCAAAAATATTGGTTTCTTATAGCTACAACTATTTTATGATATCCTAAGTGCCCAACATATGGCACATTGTTCATTTCCCTCAGCACTATATTTTTCAGCTCTTCAGAATTTGGCACATATATTTTTCCTTTGTACATGAGGATTCCATCCTCTTTCAACTCATAACAATTAAATTTTTGTTTTGAATTGCCTTGTTGCAATGTCTCTTTTATTTTTACATATTGTTGGTTTGAATTTCCATCCTCTAAAAGTTTTTCTTTTAAATTTGTGTTGAACATGTTGATGGTTGAAATATGTTTTTCATGAGCTCTTCTACTGAATGCATCGACCACCTGATTTTATTTTCCTTTTATATGTTTAATTTCAAAGTCATACTTGCTCAGAAATTCCAACCATATAGTTTGTCTGGCATTTAGTGTTGGTTTTCCAAACAAATGTTTCAGACCACAGTGGTTTGTCCTTAGGTCGAATATTTGACCCATGAGGTAATGACTCCACATTTTTAGTGCATGTACAATGATTGTTAATTCCAAGTCATGTGTAGCATAATTCCTTTCATGCTCTTTTACTTTTCGAGACTCATAACAAACCACATGATCCTTTTGACTAAGGACTCCACCAATCCATTCCTTGCTTACATTAGTGCACACCATAAAATCTCCATCTGGATGTGCACTTGTCAAAATATCTTTCAAATTTTGAAAACTTTCTTCACATTTGGGAGTCCATTCAAATTTCACTCCCTTCTTTTGCAAAGAAATGATTTGGATTGCAATATTTGAAAACCCTTTTATGAATCTTCGGTAATAACCCACAAGACCCATAAATGATTTGTCCTCTGTCACATTTCTTGGCACTGGACATCCTCTAATGGCCTTTATTTTCTCAAGATCAACTACTATCCCCTCTGTTGAAATAATATGCCCCAAGTAATGAATCTTCTTTTCATAAAAGATGCACTTACTTAGTTTTGGTAACACTTTTTGTTCTCTCAAAACTTGCAGCACCATTCTCAAATGTTTCTCATGCTCTTCTTATGTATTTGAGTAAATGAGAATATCATCTAAGAAAACAATCAAAAACTTGTCTAGGTCCTTCCTGAACACTCCATTCATCAGACACATGAAAACTGTTAGGGAATTTGATAGCCCAAATGGCACGACTGTAAATTCATAATGTCCATATCTTGTCTTGAATGGTGTCTTTCTAATATCCTCTTCTTTTATCCTCACTTGATTGTAACCTAATCTCAAGTCAATCTTGGAAAAGATAGTTGCACCTTTCCTCTGATCAAATAAATCATCAATCCCTGCAAAATGATATTTTTTCTTTATGATGACCTTATTTAGTTGTCTCAAATCAATACATAACCTTAATGTTCCATCTTTCTTCTTTACAAAAAGAACTAAGGTTCCCCACGGTGACACACTTGGGCGTATATACCCATTCTGCAAAATTTCTTCAAGTTGCATCTACAACTCTTTCAATTTTGATGTGCCCATTCTATAAGGTGTCTTGGACACTAGGAAAACTCCTGACACCAAACAAATAGAGAAATCCATGTCTCTCTTTGGTGGAAATCCTGGGATTTCCCCAAAAACGTCTTCAAAATCCATCAAGACCGGATGGTCTTCAATACTTTCCACTTTATCTCTGCTTTCCTCTTCCATATGGGCTACAAAAATTTGACATCCCTTCTTGAAACTCTTTTTCAGCTCCATGACTGAAATTTATCTAACAAATACAACTCTCAGAATGCCTTGAATCTTTCCTTACTGTCCATTCTCATCAAGACAAGTTATTGTCTTATTGTAACATTCTAGGACAACATGGTGTTTTTCCAACCAATCCATGCCAATTAGACAGACCTATGAACCCAATAATATGATGTTGACATCCACCTTTGTGTTGATTCCATTCATGTATATTGGACAATATTTAACCAACTCATTGATCTTCCTTTTAACCCATGTGGATAACTGAAGTAACCAAGATTTATTATTCTTACTCCTTTGTAAGTGAAACCTTTGAACATTGTTAGATTTTATGTAACTATGGCTAGCTACATAATCAATTAAAATTGTTATGGGTTGGTTATCAATCTTACCTTCCACTTCAATCATGGGGGATTGATATTGTGCTTGCTTGTTGTCCAAGTATGCACAAATCCTTGGCATGATTCCTCCCATATATTCAATTGTTTCATCCTCCTGAATGTTGTGAAAAATCCTCATTGTTTCTCCTTTGTGAGGGAAGTCCCTATATAAGTGATTTTCCTCACATCCCCAACATTGTAAAAGATGTTTCCTTGGCCTTTTCCCAAATGAATCTATTGTCTTGTGTTCATTTTGGGATGATTTTCCTTGCTTATTATCTTGGGAGTTGTTCTTGAAAAAGGGTGGCTTAAAACCTTTCTTCCTTTACTCTTTCTTACCCTTCATCTTTTCATTCCGAGTCTTTTGGAACACTATCCTCCCTTTTCTCTGCTCATAAAGAGTTTTTTCTCTCCTTATGGCTTCCTCCAAAGTCTTGGGGTTATCATATTGTATCTTATCACTATAAAAAGAGGGTAACCTAATTAGAAACCTTTGGATTTTGACATTCTCATCATTTATGAAGTTCACATACTTCAACAATTCAAATAATCTTTTCTCACATTCATCCATTGTCACTGATCCGGATTATTTTTGGCAAGAAATGAGATCGGAGATATAATAAAGAAATGCACAGAGATATCGCAGATATTCAATAATATAACAGAAATGTATCATAGATGCAACCATAAACACAGATATACAGTAATACATGATTTCTATTAATGAAATAAATGTACAGAGACTGTAAAATACAGAGTGAAAGACTCGATAGAATGGTGGAAGCTTATCTCTGAGAAGAGATGTGACGGCTACTCGCATTCGCAAGAGGATGATTACAATGAGCCTCTGAAGGACTTTTTACAATAAACAAGAATGCAAAAAGTCCTAGACATCCAAAAACCTATCCCTAGGAGATGAAGCACCAAAAGTCATGTGGGCCCCATTTGGGTAAGTTAGTACATCAACTTCCCGGGGTCGTAACTTTTGCATACGATCTCCGTTTTAGGCGCATGATAGCTCGTTGGAAAGGTATCATCAAGGAGATTCATTTTGGGGGCTCAATCATGCCTTTGATTATCATTTAGAACCTCGATCTCGAAAAAACTTCATTTAGGCCCTCAAAATGGCCGCAGAAGTTAAAACCTGCTAAAAATAGTAAATGGCCAAAATTGCCAAAAAACTATTCTGAGCCAGTCGGAAAAGGCAGGTGGCCATCGATATCCACCTTGATCAGCCACACTTCCCAACTTGAGTTCAAATAACTCTTTCATCTTTCTTTCATAGTAATGCTCTAATAAATATTTCTCTTGGAATATCCCTTGAAATGCCTCTATGAGATATTCTTATCGTCAATGCGCTTTGTTTTCTTAAGCTGATCCCACCACATGGATACCTTTCCTTGCAAGTGGTAGGTTGCAATTCTTGTTTCTACCCTAGAGGGATAATCATGTAACTGGAAATATTTCATCATTTCCAACATCCAAGCCTCGACCTTTTCTCCCTTCATGTGCTCATCATTGAAAGTATGTGGCTTGATTTTTCTGATTTCACCTTGTAAGAAGTCTCCCTCGGGCCTTCTCTTATGTCTCCTCACAGGATACACACTTGATCTACTACTTGGCCCTAAGCATGCATGAGTTCTCCTAGTGGATTGCCCTGGAGAATGATGATGCCAGCTCATGCTCCTTGACTGCTTTTCATTCTCATGCCCATCCCTTCTGCTATGGGATTTGAATGATGTCACTTGCACTAGTTGATTGCTTAGTGATAGAGTCTTTATTGTCTCGCTTCTATAGTATGTTCAAGCTCTAAAGCATCTCTTCTAGAGCCTTCATCATATTCTCATTATCATCCCTATAACTTTGCACTTCTCTCTGCACACTTCTCATAGTCGCAGGCTCCTGCCTGTCTCTTCTTCCATTACAATTTTTCTCGACATTTCCCATACTGACATGTATCCCTTTAAATTATTCTTCATGACTATAGGACCCTTGGGCATCTTCCATTGTTGTGGTTCTCATATAGGAACCAAACTTCATTTATGTACCTCTAAATTCTGCAAGAAATGTGCATGCAAACAATTTTCTGTTAGAAAAAATATATACACGATTTTGGAAAAGAATGAATAAATGTTTTATGTCATTTAATTCCACCAATCATCTTCTTCTGAGTTGACTATAAACCTTACTGCCCATATCAATTTTCTAGGTTGATAAATGGATTCTACCATCCGAGATATTTCCAATGACTGTTTTCTTGTTCAATTTTGAGTTCTGAGTAGAAAGTTATAGTCATCTAAATATTGTTAATTTACCTCATTTTCTTTTTTCTTTTTTCTTTTTTTCTTGCACCCTTTTCATTCTGGTACTAATAATCTCGGACACCAACTTATGTCAATTATAGAAGTAAAACTGTCAAGAACTAGGGAAATTTTTTATCAAGAATATATAATAGTAATTACATGGAATTCACAGCACTTCTCATATTTTTATTTTTATGCTCCAGTAAAAAACTGAAGCAATTTGGAAATGACAACTTTGTCCCTTTTCACCCCTTTTTCCAGACTAGAATTTAGAGTCAAACTAGCTATCTCCCAATATGTGCACTTCTGGAAAATTTTCACTAAACCAAATTTGTTTGGATTGATAGGTATACAAAAAGACAAGTAAATAATTTTTTTTCAGTTTTTCCATTCAAAGACCCTTTTTCCCCTCTGCAATTTCCAAAAATTCCCCAAAAGTGGCCCAGAATAGTGGATTTTGCCATGTTTCAGCATCCCCATTCCAACCCCCTTAGTATTTATTCAATTCCTTCATGGGTTATTTCCATGCCTACTTTTTGGATGCTCTCCAATAATTTCAACTTAATTTGGGTCTCTACCAAAGATCTGGACCTGAATCTTTAAAACTAATTATTTTACATTTTTTGACAAATCCCAACAGAATTGAACAATGGACCTCTTTGACACTTTTGTAGATCTCCTCGCTACGGAAAAATCCCATATGTTTCATCTCAATCGGACTAGATCTGCTCCAATTATGGACAAAATAGGATTTTGGCTCCAAACTTAGTTTTTTTTAACACTATGGAATAGTTTTGCCTACATGGAATCCTCGTTGTCATGGTTGATTATGTGGCATTTTGGGTTCACATGGCACCCTAAAGTAATGGCATGTCAAACCATTATCCAACCTGGTCCTGCCTCGTCAGCCTTTAGCAACTTCTTTACCTTTATTTCATAAATTAAATTATATTTGAGGCCCCATCGTACCCGGACACCCACTGGGAATTTATTTTACCATGGATGGGACAAAGGTCCCACCTCTTCTATCAGACTTACACGTGGCATCCATTCATTAGCTGCAGATATGGATGGGTCCCATCCCGTATCCTTTTTCCTCAGGCGTGCACAACTTGCATACCCCCAGATCTAATGGTGGTGAATGGGGGACGATCAATGACCCACATCGATCTTGCATTACCAATAGGTGTGAGGGTTAAAAACCCTCCATGATGCGAAGGGTGGTTTTCACCCATGATACATGGAGCCCTGCCATTGGCTTTGCATTTCAAAAGACCTTCTGGAAAACCACCATGGCACCATGCGACACCACTTACCGCTCTGCTTCAATACCACTTGTGGTATCGGTTGTCGCTCCGTTGGTAGGTCTTCCACCATGGATTTCCACTATTCCACCGACTGCCACCATGACCCTGCCACCTGTCACTCAACCATTGGTTGCGAGGCTGGGTGGGTCTCATCCCCCGCCCCTTCTCTCAGGCACGTGGACTTGTTGGCTCTCATATCTAACAGTCGAGATGATCGAAAGATCAATGGCCCACATTATTTTCGCATTGTGAAGTTGCCTGGATATTAATGGCATCTCACGATGTGATACCACTTATCGCCCAATGATAAGTGGCATCCTCCTATTTGTTTTGCATCACCAAGAGCTTCCTCATAAACAACTTGGTCTCGATACGAAACCACTTTCGTGAAACTACTTATGGTTTTAGTCACCCCATTGGTCCCCCCACAACCGTGGTCCACAACCTTGCCATCAGACCTGCCACTGTGGATCTACCACCATTCCAGTCCATATCACCACTACCACGTCGCCACCATGTGGCCTCCACATCACTGTTGACATCATGTATGGAAAAATACCTAAAATTTCTAAAATTTCAATTTTTTCCAAAATTTCATAATTTTAATTTCCGCACAAACCATCATGGAAGTTCTAAAATTAAGTTTTCTACAACAAATTATGGACATGTGCATGTCAATTCGACTATTGCACACAAAATTTGACATCTCTGTGTCAACTCCTCAACAACTTCCACTTCAAAATTTGGGGATTTTGCCCAATTTTGCCCCATTTTACTCCAACCGATCTGTAATGTCCAAACATTTCCCCATTAAAGGGCCAACAATGTTCAAACTGATGTGAAAAATGGGGATTTTAACCCTAGGATCCATTCCTTAATTTCCCATGAATTTCCCCCAATTTCATTTAAACAATTTTGACCATTTGTTTGTAAGCATTCCTTGAGCTTAATTATGCAATTCATCTTCTGCGTGTTGAGTATGACCCATGCAGGCTCAATGTTTGAACCCGAAACTTTGATACCATTCTGTAACGTTCCCCATCTTAACCAAGGAACATTACTATGTGGAATATACATAAATCAAAATTTTTCTTGTTAATTCATTTTCTATAGCTTACCAACCACCATTTATATACAAAATTAACTAGATTTGGATACCCATAATTAAATTCATCTAGAACATTCTAAATGAACATGAATGAAACTAATAAATAATATATAACAACATATTAAAACATTCTCATTCATAGAGTAAAATGCACAACCATAAGACTCATAAGAAAACTTAGATAATGAATAAACATTTATCTTTAAAAGAAAGTTTGTGCAACCAGCGGCCTGGGAAGGGCGTTCCACCCAACCATAGACTTGTTGTTCCATATCTCAATAGCAAGTCACCCCCAACCATAGACTTGTCGTTCCATATCTCAATAGCAAGTCCCCTCACAACTTAATATCTCACAACCCACTGGTATTCTCCTACAACTATCCTGGACTTCCTCCATATCTCTTCCCCTTGACCTTCCCAACCCATGGAATGCACCCATTCACTTCTCTCAGTTCATCGGGCATCCCATTCGTTTATCAGGGTCTCTTTGACAAAGCTAAGAAAAAATCTCTCTATTGGGAACTCAAGAGAAACTCACTGCCAGGAAAACTATCAGGAAAACAACAACAACACTTGTTGTTGCAATGCAACCCACACAGGAGCTCACTCTTTAGGCCTGACAACCCGACTCTTCAATTTGTAGCTCCAAAATGCCCTAAGAATGCTCCAACATACTCCATAATTTTCCCAGCCTTCTTGTTGAGTCTAGCTCTGGTGTTCTTTTTCCCTTCTCGCAGCTTGTTGTTCATGCCAAGACTGAATGCGAAAAATATTTTGTTTATTCTCCCCAAGACAATTGACTTCTCACTCTGCCCAATGTTAATTGTATTGTAGCCCCATGCTTCCAATAACTTTTGGAGCAACTCCTACACCCATCCCCTAACATGTATAAAATGATTGGACTCTCATACACTCAAACAAAAAATAGATGGTTGACTCAAATAGAATTCATAAATATGGATTTGAATTAATACCCATAAACCATTGCCCCCTTGGGGCCCTCTTAGAAACTCTAGGCATCCCTTCTATTGTGGATTAATCAACTTCCATCTCTCTCCATATTCTCAGTTGTTGATATCACATTATTTTTATTTAAAAATAGAAAATACATTCTTCATATTACATCACTTGGCCATATCCATATTCATATCTACATTATGCATTAATTAAATTGAGGATTATAGTGGGGATGTTATAAAGAGGATCTACCAAAAAATCATGAGTACAGAGCAAAAATTCAAATATGTAGACTATTACCACATCTATAGAAAACAGAATGGCTAAAGCCACAAAACAATTGGCCACCATTAAAATCAATGGGGAATAGTAGTTTTTTTTGTGTATCTACAAAAACTTTTAAACCCTTTGAAAAATTACAAGCCATTTTGAAATTATGTATATAATATCTTTCTTTTTTTTTTGCCTATTCACAATCTTCTTAATAATAAAATTCATAACAATTTATATCAACAAATAATAATAATAATTATAATAAATAAATCAAACTTTACAACAATATAAAAACAACACGTACAAAAATTGAAACCATTGAAATACCCTTATAAAGCTACTGCTCCACAGGAATAATTAGTCCAGCCTAAAAATTGAAACCATTGAAATACCCTTATAAAGCTACTGCTCCACAGGATTAATTAGTCCTGCCTTAAAATTTACGGCGGCTCATGGACCTTTTAAAGCGGTTAATATGTATTAACTCTTACAGTAATTCCATCATCGTAATAATGGAGCCGTCGACGGGTACTAGAGGACTGGATTTGTCGTCCTTCAATTTAAATTTGAAGTCTCCTCTCTGTTAGAGGTTAACTAATCTTACAGTCTTCAGTCTTCAATTCACTGCAAGCAATGTGAAATGGATTAAAAAATGTGTGAATACGAGGGATACATCGACATAAACATCAGGTCAAATTTCGCTTCAGCCGAGTAAATGAATTTACCAGATCCTTTACTCTTGATGGGCGAGTTCTCTGTACTTTGTGATAGAGAAATGTCGCAGCAAGTGCATAGAGACCGTTAGATCTGGAATACCTTTCATATTTTTAATGGCGAATTCTGTGTACTTCGCAATTTCTGATAGAATGATGTCGCAACAGAGTATATAGAGACTATTAGATTTGTGATCAATACGCAGCGTGCTGCAGAGTCTTTAAGACTGCAACGGATATATCGTCAGATTGTTTTGGTATAGTGTATATACCACCTACTGTAGTCTTAAAAACTCTGCAACAAATTGCATATTAGTCTTAAAAACTCTGCAACAAATTACATATTGATTGCTATTAAATTTCTTTTGACTTGAAATTTAAAATGGTTAAAACCATTAATCTTAATTATTTTTTTACACCCTACTATTAACAATTGAAATGACAGGTTGACAGTTATAAGGATCTGAACAGAAACCCTATCCCTTCATTGATTGTTCTGAATAGAACATTGAAGTGAGTGATAAGTTTCTGACCCAAAACCTTACAAATATATAAAGTTTGGAAAAAGGACATGTCACTTTAAAGTCGCTGACAAGATTTTCCATGAGTAATCATGTAAATAAGAAAATTATATACCTCCTAACTGCTTACCCTATTACTTATTGATTCATATGGTTTCAAATGCCCAACGCGTCAATTCAAAGTTCAACCTATCACTTTCACTGGTAGATAAGTTTAACATTCTCTATGACGTCCAAGGGAAATCATTAAGTAGCTACACAACATTCAGTAGCATTTAATTAGAGTGGATGGGAAATCATTACTTAGAACTTTTAGCTATACCTGAAACTTGATCCATCTCAACAAATTCTAGAGGTTTACTTTACGGCCATCAATAACCAGCCTGCTACGCAAGCACTAGCAGGGTTTAATGTCTGTGGCAAATAGTATATATATCTGTATATATATCTCGAGTATATATCAAGATAATTAGACAATATATATAGACTGGTTATTGATTGCCTTTACCTTACATTTGTCCAAGCATATGAGTGTGTACACATATTGTATATTAATGGAGTGGGTTAATGGGGATGCAATTTTCCCTCTCCAGTTATCTTTTCAAGCATATGAGTGTGTACAAATTCTAGAGGTTTACTTTACGGCCATCAATAACCAGCCTGCTACGCAAGCACTAGCAGGGTTTAATGTCTGTGGCAAATAGTATATATATCTGTATATATATCTCGAGTATATATCAAGATAATTAGACAATATATATAGACTGGTTATTGATTGCCTTTACCTTACATTTGTCCAAGCATATGAGTGTGTACACATATTGTATATTAATGGAGTGGGTTAATGGGGATGCAATTTTCCCTCTCCAGTTATCTTTTCAAGCATATGAGTGTGTACATATATTGTATATTAATGGAGTGGGTTAATGGGAAGCAATTTTTCCTCTCCAGTTATCTTTTCTACAAGGCTAAAGTAATGTGGTTTTAAATTTCCGACCAATTTAAAACTTTGATTGATTAGCTGAGCATTTGAGTTGATTTAAAATGAGAAAAAACCTCTAAAGTAAAGTACGTTTATCTGTTTGCTCCTCTAAAGTAAAGTAAGTTGATCTGTTTGCTCTTGCCGAAGTCTAGGGTTTACCGTCTTACACTATGTGCACATACTATATATTAAATATGTCTTTCTGCACTTTGAAGTTCCCACCTGGCACGATGCCGCTGTACCGTTTCTCTTTGTTGCTGTACTTTCCATACATTTCTGTATGTTAAATGACATTTGAAGTTGTCACATGTTACGTGTGAAATCTTCAACCTTTGCCTTCCTCTCTACCTACCCTTTACCATACTGCATTGACCTACCTACCACAATAGTCACCAGAAGTTTCCTGTGGATTTCATTCACCCACCGCGACATTTCTTGCTCTACCTACTCCCGTCCAAGTCATGGGTAAGTTTGCAATTCGAGGAGGAGGAGGAAGATTGGATTGAACTAAGGGAGTTGGTTTTTGAATCTAACTATTGCAAATTCCAAAAAATATGGTGAGACAGGTACGCGTGAAGCACCTTCATTGATAAACAGAGAATCTCGGTTAACCAAACGTAAGGGTTTATGAAGCACTCGCATGAAAGTCGGAGTTTGATGAAAAACAGGAAACATACATTTTACTCTGAAACGTAATCTTTGGAAGAGTCATAGATGATTGCAAATTGCAACGTAGGGAATTACAAATACGTTGCATGTGCTTTACATCCTGGATGGAAGGTGCGTGTCCATGTGATAAAATGAGCGTTTTTTTTACTATAATAATACTAGCATAGTAGCAAAATAGTTGTTGGTGAACGCTTGAGAAGATGAAATGAATCTTTAAAAGAATATATTAAATTTTTTTATCTATTAACAAATAAACTGTTGGGCTTCATTTATCTCGTGTTAATATTTTAATTTATGTCAATCACTTACGTGGCAATCAGTTAGCAATCAAAGTAATTTTTAAATTTGATTAGATAAATGTAAAAAAGTAAACACATAAACTGATGTCTTTATAATAGCTAGGAAGTTAATGATTGAAATCACAGCCATTTATTTTGTGTGACTACTAAGAATATTCCAGTCATATTTAATCCTGTCCATAGAAAATTTATTAAGCACTAAACCCCTATTAAATCTGTCCATTATCAATAAGTGTACCCCTTTCGACATAATGAATAAAAAAAACTTCAATTTATTATATCATTTAGTTATATTTATTTCCATGACATAGAAGACTAAAAATATCATACACTAAGTTATATCCTGAAATTGCACAGTCCCATGATAACTCAAAGAAGACTACTAGTTACCCATGTGATACCTGGTGCAAGCCCTAAACCCACTGAAGAAAATGCAGGTCTGTGCGGCCTTATGACAACACATAGAATCGATTCACACAGGTTTCTCAACTGAATTTCCTTCCCTAGAGTGTGGGTCTTATTACAACACATAGACAAATCGGAAAGATTTAAGTCTTTCAACCTAGATTTTGTTAAAATATAGTTATTTGTGTAACTCGAAGTCTTTATTTCTATATGGAATGTATAAAGAAATATTTATTAAAAATAAAGTTGTTTCTCAATTGTATTATTGATTTTAACAATAAAGTGTTTCTTTTATGTTTGTGGAATTTTTGTGGAATTTTTATAAAAGGAAAAAAAATAATAATGTGAATTTTTTATAAAAGTAAAAAAATAATAATGTTGAGAATGATTTGTCCCTCGTGTGTGATTCTCTGTCATGGTTGTTTTGTTATTTTGAATTTTGTTTGTATGCTAAATATTTATATATTGTAAACTTATGTTCATTTGTTGCAAGTTGTTCTCAAGATTTAACAATTGGTATTAAAGCATTTGTTAGCTTTAAGAAAATGTCTTTATTGTGAGGTTGAGGAAACTCAGTTAGTGGAATCTTCTATTGTTGAGATTTTTTTTTAACATATTGATAGGAGAGCTATATATATCTTATTGTTTAAATTAAGGAGCTCAAACTACACAATGTGACACTTGGAAAATATTGGGAAAACATTGTGGTAAAAGAAATTGCATCTAGAAATTTGGAAATTGATAAATTCAATGGCCCCAACTTCAATTTGTGGAAATTGAAGATATAATATTTTCTTATTGAAAGGGAGTAGAATGAACATCATGAAACACACTAAGGCACTAAGCTCGGAAGCGTGACAATGTGAAGCTAGGGGTGTGAAGCCAGGGGATGGGACAAGATGTATGATAAGGCCATTACATGAAGTGGTCTTAATCTTCTTGATTCAGTGTTGACAAATATGTCATTTGAAACTACAACAAAGAAGCTTTGGGATATTAAGCGTGGCTTATTGTATGAAGCTAAATCCTTCATGAATTTTACAATCCTACTTAAGAAGTTGTATGCTCTAAAGATGAAGAACAATGATAGGGTTACAAATCACCTGTATGCCTTCAATGCCTTGCTTCATCAACTCAAGCCCATCAATAATGAATTAAAGGACAATGAATGATGCACACCCTTGTTGTATAGTAATACATGAGTTTTGATCCCTAGCATGCATCCAATCAAATTATGTAAATGTCGTAAATATGCTAGTATAGATTCCTAGTGTGGAGATGAAAGCCAAGGCCAGACTAGTGAATGGACCGTGTACTATGTAAATAATTTATATGGACCATGTGTTATAGTTGTCATGGTGACTTAAAGCTACGTAAATATTAACATTGGAATGTAATATAATGGTCCAAGTTGG
Source organism: Picea glauca (assembly GCA_000966675.3). Lineage (NCBI taxonomy): Eukaryota > Viridiplantae > Streptophyta > Pinopsida > Pinales > Pinaceae > Picea > Picea glauca. The sequence continues at coordinate 115,088 of JZKD02S0672689.1, read as the reverse complement.
TTGCTTGGAGCACTAGAGAGGCTATGATCCCATTAGAGGGGAAGAGGAATGGGGGCCTATGGAAAACTAAATCCTCTATTGCGATGTGTTAGCCTTAGAACTCATTTATTTTTCTACCATGTGTCTTAAATAAGGCATCTATCTATCTCATTTAAGGTATTAATTTACTAATCGCCAACTATTGAGTGAATGTAAGAGGTTGGTGGGAAAGTCTTCTCATGTCATTATGGAAGCATGGAATGAGTACACTCATTATGGGAATTGTAAGAGTCCGACATTCAGTGGTCATAATTAATATCAACCATCATTTCCACTAAACCATCATTTTCACTAATCCTCTCATTCATTCTAAAGCTCTCACATTCACTCTCCATGTTGTTCATGCTATGTTCACCATTGTTGTCCATAGGAAAACCTAGAATTTAACTGTAATTAACACCATTAAGAGGAAATTCCAAATTGTAGATGAAGGTGTGATCGTTGTAGGTGAGCATAGAGGTTGGGTAAGTTAGGAAACCTTCACCCATTGTAGATTTGATACTCTTTGGTTATTTGAGAAGTCAAGTATTGATCTTGCATGCAAATCTTAGAAAGCATACAACAAATTAGACTATTTCTGCACACACCAAAGAGCACTGTAAGGGGAGGGTGTTCTAAGGGATTGTTGCTGAGAAGAGAAAGGTTGGGCCTTTCTTGTGTTGTTTGGGGCACTAGAAGAGATATCCTAGGTTGTTGATGGCTAAATGAGATACCTATAATGCTCTTTGGTGAATAGATTGGCTAAGGATGAGAGAAAATGGGCTGGGTTGAGAAAGAGAGGATCATGTAGCTTATTTCCTTTTCCCTCGTGGCCTCATAAATTAGCTTTGGGGAGGTATCTATAGAACATGCCTATAGTTGAATGTAAAATTTTTCTTATGTGGCCAATTTCTTGGACCTTCAATTAAAGGATAAGTGCCTTATCATTGTCAATGAATATGAAAATTTTATGTTTATTTTTTCTCATAAAAATCATTGTTTTATGCATGATATGTGTGATTATGTTTGTTATTTCCAATGCATTTGAATTCTTCACACTTGCACATGTATTATATTAAATGTTGTCTCTTCTTGGGAAGCTCAATTAGTTGGTATTATGAATATTTGGCCTCCTTAGGTCAAAATTCAGAATTCCATTGTCATAGCTACTCATTATTTGGTTGGGATGAATAGATGGCGATGTTATGTTATGGTATTAGAGCTAGGTTATAGAATTGACTTGTATTTGGGTAAGGAATCTAAGTTATCAAGGCTTGTGGTTACAACATCGAGGTTGTGTATGTGTTGAATTTAACTATATAGGAATACTTTATAGGTTTCATGTCAAGTGTTTGACAAAAGGTCTTAGTGAAATTTGGGCAAATTATAGAATATGCGGAAGTGCCCATTTCTATTAGACAACAAAGGTTCAAATTGTTAGTAATGAGGTCAAACTATAGTCTTCAAGGACAAGATTGAATTAGTAGTTAGTTGGCCATACCTACAAGTTATGGTGTTTGGCCTGTAATTGATGTGGTCAAAGGCCACATTAACTCAAATGAGTCAAGGGCTTAAATCTTCCAAGGAGAAAAAAAAAGCATATGAAGTGGTCATGAAGTGAATGTGGGGTTATTAAGTGGGCCCCATGTGCCAACATGGAGGATCTCATGGTGTGTTAGAGAAAAGGGGTGTAGGTGGGATCCGCGAGGTGGGGTCAAAATATGAATATGTGCAAAGGTGGTATTGAATGATGGTAATCAATATTGTGGAACCCCGAGAAGTAGGTTTGGAAACCACACTTCAAGCTTCACAAAGGATGGTCAAGCACTATGCATTTGGGTGGTTTCCAGTTGTGAAGGGCATGGGGTGGGATAAAGGCCTATAGGCTTGGCCTCCACAATTGGCAAATGGTCATACTTGTCTAGGTGGGACATCACAATGGAGATCATATGGGAATTTGAAATGGCAAAGAAAAAATGGTATCATAAGGGTAGTGTATGTTATTATGGAGCCCTAAAGAGTTGTTTTAAAAACTAGGGATCAACCTCTACAATCGTTGAAGAAGCATCATGTGTCCTTCATGATTTTTGAATTGTGGAGGGCATGGACCATATTAAGGTTCCTTCACTTCGTCCTTCACAAATGAATCTGGGTCATTGATCTTGATCACTTAATGGAGATCATGGGGACCAAGGATGAAGGACAGAGCAAGGACTTGATAGTCCCATCAACCTTGGTATGGGTGAAATGTGTAACAACAAGACTTGTGGCCCCACAAAATTAATTAATTATATATATATGGAGAAAGAGGTAGAGAGCCGCTAGGACATGGATTACATATGTAACCATGATGACATGGCCAAATTAGAATCTAACATGTAGGCACCACTACCACATAACCATGCCATGTGAACAAAGATATCATGTCAATGGAAGAAAATATTTGTATTAAAAAAAAACACAAGTTCAGAGTCAAAATCTCATTTTATCCATAACTTGAGAAAATAAAATTTGATGAAGGTACAATTTCAGCAGTAAGTCCATAGTGGAAAGGAATACAAAAATTTCAATCAAGGTCAAATTGCAATTCGGCTCCAAAATCTCAAAATTTGTAAAATATTAGTTTTTAGAGAGTAGGAGCATACTCAATGTTAGTAACTCTATTAATAATGAAAAATTGAGCAGGCATGAGAAAACATAGTTGAGCACTTGCCAAATTCCGAGGGGTTTGACACTGAGTTGGAAAATAAGGGCAAAATCCACTATTCCAAGGAACTTTTTAGCAGTATTTTAAATTGTAAATGGAGGAAAAGTGATCCAAAATGGCAATTGTGGAAAAAAAATCCAAGTCAACATTTGATGATATCAGTAATTTGGACAACTTTGTCCTAGTGAAATTTATTTGGATCCTTACCATTTGAAAGATAATAGTTTTTGCAAAATTTTGCATCTCTAGAAAAAGTGTGAAAAGTGCAAAGCTGGCAATTCTAGATTGATGGATAAAGTGGTTGGAGCATTAGATCATTGAGTTGAAGGGTGTTATGTTCTCACAATAATAAATTTTGGTGCCTGCTACAAATGTTTCTTTGGTTCATGCTTTTTGTTTCTTTGTAGGTGGGGAATTTGGTCTCTGACATTGATTGCACTAGCAGAAAAAGTGCAGAAGTTGGGCAGAAATGGTAACTTCTAGGTACTATAATTTTATCTCAAACCTCAAAATTGAACATGAGTATATCCATTAGGAATATAATCCATAAGATAATAGGATTGAAGGATTATATTTTGGAGAATTACTTTTAAATCCTCTATAAATTGAGAAGAAAAGAGCCTATAACCTTGATTTTACAGAAAATGTGAAAATGTGTAGTCTCTAGAATGCATTAAAAATAATTTCTCTACAAATTTTGAGGAAAAATGTATCTAAAAAGTGTAATTGTATGAACACTTTTGCATATATAGTTCCAAACCAGAGACAATTAGAGGTCAAAATTCAAGATAGTTGAATTAACAAGTCATGGTCTTGGTTGGGCCAAGAAAACTATCATCATGGAGGATGCAAAGGAACCTTATGAATTTAAAATAGATGTAATGGGTAAAAATATACAAAATGGAAATGCAAATATATAGTCAAATGCACATAGGAGTCAAGTGACTCCTCCTAGTATTGTAGATATTATGAGAAATATAAGAGTGGAGTAATAAACCTAGAGAGAAGACAATGAAGGGCTAATTAAAGCTCAAGAGGAATAGAACCATTTGAATGCATCCATACTCCAAAGTCTAATATACATGTCGAGGAAAATGCATCATGGAAAAAATTCAAACAATGATGGTAAAAGAAAGAATAGCTCCGCGGGTCATTATTTCAAGAGGTCCCATAGTAAACGAAGAACCTCAAGATATGGGACATATACACTATCAAAATTATCTTCTAGTGAGTCATGTTCTTTTGAGGACTCAATCAAAAATTCAATATCTTCTTCTCATAGGGAGAAGAGGAAGAATTCCTTTAGACACAACTTACATGGAGAATTTCAAAAGGAAAAACCCTCTACATTTGATGGTGAAGTAAAATCTAAACAAGAGGCTAAGGCTTGGCTTCTTGGAATGATGAAGTATTTCCAAGTGCATGATTACTTTGGGAACATGAAGGTTGGACTAGACATAATCAATTTAGATGACAGCGCATCAATTTAGTGGGAGCATCTTAAGAAAGCTAAAACATTCAATGAGAGAAAGATTGTTTGGAAGAAATTTAAGAAGTACTTTAAGAAAAAGTATCTCTCCAAAAGATACTATGATGGTAAAACTAAAGAGTTCCATGAGTCAAATTTGGGGAAATGACCATGGATGAATATACAAAAAAATTATTGGAGTTGTCGAGGTATGTTAAAAACGTTAGAGATGAGAAGGTAGAGATCCAATGTTTTCTAATTCAATTATCTTAGTCTTACAAAGATAAAATTGAGTTTGATTAACCTCAAACTCTAGTTGAGACCATTAGAAAGACTAAGTATTGTTATGATCAAAACAAAACAAAAAAGCCAAAATTCCATAAGATGTGGAAGGAAAAGAAGAGGGGGAATCTTGATCAAAGAAAGAGAGGGTTCAAGCCTCCCTATTATAGAAATCAGTAGAAGCAATCCACACAAGGTGAGAATAAGCTAGCTAAATTGGTAGGAGAGAAGCAAAGGGAGCCTCTTCAGTGTTGGGGATGTCGAGAAGATCGTTTGTTCAGAAATTCTTTGCACTGAAATGGGAGTGTCAAGAATGTTCACAACATTCAAGAGGTTACAATTGTTGAGGATGTAGCAATGAATGTTCCTAGGATCTATGCGACACTGGAAGACCACTAATAAAATCACCAATGAGTTGTGGTTGAGGTTGAAGGTAAGGTTGCTAAGAAATCTGTTAGTACATGGTCAAAAATTTTAGGGACACTGTGCAATTAGGGGACATTATTTTCCTTTGAAATTTCTTTTCAAGGGAGAGACCACTTGGGTCCCGCTCAATAAAATTTTTTTCTTAAAAATGAGTAATTTGAAGGGAATTTTTTTTTTAAATGAGGAAACATGAATTAATTTTGAAACTAGGGGTTGGGACTGAGTGCTAAAGTTCAATATTTCAATGCATGTCACCAAAAGAATGATACCGATGACCCAAATCGAGTTCTTATCATCTCCTAAGATCAATGGTGTATAACACATATCACATCCATAATTTTCCTAACCTTTTACGAGATTTAGGCACACGAGGAGAAATTTTAAGGTGATATGTGTGGCCATTGTTTATTGGTTTCACATTTCTCTTGGCTATGGGAAACCGCTCACTTGGTCATGCAATACCACCGATGGTATCATGTAAACTACTTTGTTTGGTGTGTACTCAACGCCTAGTTGGGTGAGGATGTGGACCAATCATGATCACCTAAAGTTACACCTAGACATGAGGTGGCTAGATATGTGACAAGAAGTTGGCACACAGTCACACTATTCCATGCAAACACCCAAAAATGACAATTTTTTACTAGGAGACACATGACCCAACCAAATGTTGTTTATCTTAACATAGATTCCACATCGGAAGCCACATGGACCAATATTTACTTACCATGTGTCTTTCATACATTGATGATGTCATCAACGACATCAAACAAATTTTTACGTCTTTCTCCAAGTTTGAAGCAAAAGCCAATATGAAAGTGCCATGTGTCTGCAAATCATTCAAAAATGGATAAGGTTGGATATTAATTGATTCTGCCACATGGGAAAGGTTTTCAAAAGGGTCAGAGTATCATTTGGCATGGTTGATCAGTCATATATAAAGGTAATCATCAGGGATAATTTTAAGGATGAAAATTTATATTAAAATGTAGAAACATGCTACTATTACTAGTTCTTAATATGCAAAATGTAAAATGTTTGGCGATAGTTTTGTAAAAATATTCAAATTTATAAGGATTTTATATAGCTTTTATAAAATTTTGGTGATTTTAAAGGTTAAATGATTTTGTTCTATGGAATTTGGGTGAATCATTTTTAGAAAAAATGGAAATTGGTGAATCTTGTTTTGGGAAAACCATGGAAAATTAGCCCATTTGAGAAATATATCCCCTAAAATAATCTATGGTAATCATTGATAATCATCACTTATTTAGATACAGTTGATAGGTATCGAGATCATTGGTCATGTGTCATTCGTTACAGTATTCGATCTGGAGTACTTTGGTCATATTTAACAAATTATTGTTTCTATCAAAAGATCTTCCATAACATATTTGAAATTCTATAATATTAATCCACTGAGCACATTATGACCATATGAAAACATATTCTCTTCATTGGATTCTTCTTTCTAATTTTTTCTTTGATGGATTGTGATTTTCCTGAAGGGGTTTCTTCCCTGGGTAAACCCTGTTGGCCATCTTGGCTTTATATGTGCTAGAAATTCTACCTGTTTTCACAAAGGGAAGGAAGGTTCCTTCATGTTCTTGTTGGTTCATAAATAGTAGTAGTAGGACACCGTGTAATTCAACCTAAGGTGAAATTGTATTTTATGGTCAGCATCCAGCTAAAGTAGATGGCAAAGGACCGAGAGGTTGAATCGATGCTAGACTAAGTAGTGAGGTGACCATAGCTGAGAGGAAACAACTAGCCTTTCCTTTAACCGACATAAAACCTCAATTTTGGAGAAGCAAAAGGCAATTAGCCCAAAATCTCTATCCTACTTGTGAGTAGTTCGTATGAAAGGATCCAGACTGAACATGCTTGGTGGGGTAAAGACCTTCAATCAAAGGACCTTTTACTCACTTTTACCATATTAAAATTAATATTTTCACTATATCAGGAATTTATACTAGAAAGATAAATAATTTCAATAGCTAAAGAAGCAATATCAAGAAGTTGTTAGGTGGTTTAAAGAAACAAGAAGTGGTTTTCACACAAGGAGGGAGCTATAAATAAGCCATGGGGTTCATTAGCTTATTATTAGCAGAAAAAGAGAGGAAAAGTGTATGAATGATCCAAGTGGATATTGATGGCCACCCACCTATTCCAATTGGCTCCTCATGTCCATTTTCTATTCAGCACGTCTTTTTGTACTGCTTTATACTTGTGAGTTCTACACTTATGGGTTTGTCTGAATCCTCACACATTCTCCAAGTGGATACGGTTGGCCTCTTACCTGATCCAAATGGCTTATTTTGTATGTTTTCATGTCAGCACATCTTGTTGTACTTCCAGGGTTGTTTTGGGCCCCTAAACGTTGCTTTTTTTACTCGCCACAGTTGGACTATGGACAGAGTTAGAGTCTAATGGAGGAATGTGTATTTCTATGAAAGACCTTTAAAACGAGATATCATATGCCTAAAAAGAAGGTTGTATGCAAAAGTTATGACCCTAGGAAATTGAGGTACCAAATTACACCAACTTACCCATAGGGCCCACATGACTTTTGGTGTTTCACCTTCTAAGGTTAGGTTTTTGGATGTCAAGGGTTTTTGCATTCATGAGTAATATGAAAAGGGCCTATGGAGCCTCATTTTAATCGATTCTTCTCAAAAGGATGTGCGCATAAGCCACATCTCTTCTCAGAGATAGTTACCACCATTCGAGCAAGTTTCAGTTCTACAGTTTTACAGTTTCAGCTTATTTCATTATTTAATAGAAGATATTGTTCATTGGATATTTGTGTTATTTTGCCTATCTCTGTGTTTATTTTATTTAGTTTGTTAATCAATTCGTTCCGCTCCTAAACCCAGATCAGTGGTATCAAAGCGATCTTCTCTTCATTTATTTTTTCTTCGTGCATGTCCCCGACAAGGTATGGGTATAAGAAGTTGGGACTCGAGCCAATCGAGCCATTACCAGATTGGTCGCGCCGAGCCCAACAACATCCCATGGGAGACGAGAAGAAAGATGATGGAGCAGGAGATCCTATTAAAATGTTTCTAGAGGAAGCCCTTGCGTGACAAAGAAATGAAATGATGACCAACTTCACTCAGATCCTTCGACGGTTTCCCACGGGAGAAGCATCTTCATCAAATGGCCATACAACCCCCTTTAAGGTACAGGTAAATTTTTATATTCCATTATTTGAAGGACTGATAGATGCGGATGTTGTAGATAAATGGTTGAATCTTCTCGAAGGATATTTTTCGGTCCACAATTTTTCCAATAGGGAAAAGATCACTTTTTCACTCCTTGAGGTCATTCCCCATGTTAAAGACTGGTGGGATACTTACTCTGAGAAAAGGGACATGGAGGAATCTATAATTTTTGTGGTGGCCCCTACATGGGATTCCTTCCAGGATTCCATAAAAGAAAAATACTACCATGTTGGAAGCTATGAAGACCAGTACACCAGATGGACCACCCTACATCAAGAAAGGGACCAAAAAGTACCAGACTTCAACAACATTTTCCATACCCTATGCACCAAATTGGGTATCAAATATTATGAGCGTCATTTGGTGCTCAAATACCACAGATGTTTGCATAGATACATTCAAACAGAAATGGAGTTCCTGGATATTGCCTCATTAGGCACGACTTATAGATACATTGTCAAGATCGAGCAGAAATTTAAGCAGAAACAACGAGAGTTTGGATCTGCCATCTCCTCACAACCGAAGCAGGGAAGAGGCAACCCCAATCCATACAAGAAGGGAACAAGTCGATATGGTCACGCTCAGGACAACCCGTCCAAGCTGCAACACAAGAAGGGCAATGAGAAGATGAAGGACACGGTAAAATGGTGTGAGTACCATAAAATTCCTTGGCACAACACCGACAAATGCCACTCCAAGCATTCCCTCGTGGCTGATTTGAAGGCTTCCGAGTCAAAAGTAGATTCTGATTCTGAATCCAATCCTGAAGGAGGGAAGTGTATTATCGATGTTGAACCCAATGCCATGGTCATTACCACCAAAGTCCATTCAAGCGAACCAAAAGAACCAGAGGAAGGGGAACGCCTCTTTCACTCGTAGATGTGGGTCAAGGGGGCTCCGATTCATTTCATTGTCGAAAGTGGTAGTCAGAAGATCCTGATTTCAACAGAGGTCATCAAGCGGTTGAACCTGCCAATGACACGGCACGAGCAACCCTACACCATCAACTAGCTTCATCAAGGAAGAGATCTCAGTGTCAACCAATAGTGTCGTATGCCCTACAACATCAATCCTTTCAAAGATGAGGTACTGTGTGATATTACTCCCCTTGAAGTTTGTGATGTTCTGTTAGGACAACCATATTTGTGGAAGCGTCATGTTGTGTATGATTCTACACCCTGTAGTGTTATTATTACATTGAGTAGACAATTGTACAGGATCCCAGAGGTGGAACCACCTACTGTTATTTCTTTAATCTCTGCTAAGCAATGCAACAAGGTCATCTCACAGACTGGGAAGTTTGTCTTCTTTGTGATCCTTTCTCATAGTAAGAAGAAGGTCGTCGCCACATCCATGGCCTCTCTTTGCAGCAAAATCAGGTGGACGATATCGTGGAATAATACAGAGACATCTCCGCCTCACCTACAGGGGTACCGACACACTGCCAAGTCAGGAATCCCATTGATTTGACCCTCGATGCACCTCTACCTAATGGACCATTCTATTGATGATCTTTGATGGAGAATGACAAAATCAAGCATCAAATCCAAGAGCTTCTTCAAAATGGACACATCAGACCCAACTCCTCCCCTTGTTGAAGCTCGATTGTACGGGTGCAGAAGAAGGATGAGACTTGGTGACTCTGCATTGATTACAGAGCCTTAAACAAAATCACAGTCAGGAACTTCTACCCCATTCCCAGGATTGATAACCTTCTTGAAAAACTCAAGGGGGAAAAATTCTTCAGCAATATTGACCTGAAGTCTAGCTACCACCAGGTTCCCATCGAACCAACTGATGTCTGGAAGACATCCTTCAAGTCTATCCATGCCCTTTGGCTTAACAAATGCACGAGCCACATTCATGAGGTTTATGGACGATGTCTTGAGACCCTTCACCAACTCCTTTATGGTGGTATATTTGGATGACATCCTCATCTTCAGTAAAACATAGGAGCACATGCAACACATTCAACAGGTTTTGAGCACTCTATGGCAGCACAAGATTTATGCCAATTTGGAAAAATGCTCTTTTGGCATGAGCAGGGTTCAATACCTAGGCTACATTGTTGATTAGCATGGGGTACATGTTGATCCAGCTAAGATTCAAGTCATATGTGACTAGCCATCCCCGACCACACTTACCGAGCTTCAGAGCTTCTTGGGACTAGCCAATTTTTACCAACGGTTCATGTTGGGATTCTCCCATATTGCATGGGCCCTCATCCAGGTGACCAAGGGTGGTTGTAGGGCCAAGTTCATGTGGGGGAAGGAGCAGCAACGAGCATTCAAATATTTGAAACATCGTTTGTGCTCAGCTCCAATACTCTCCTTGCCTGAACTAAAATAACCATTCAATATTGAGACTGATGCATCTGAATATGTTGTGGGCGCAATACTTACTCAACACAGGCATCCAGTGGCATACCATAGTGAGACACTCTCTGATACTATTTGGAAATACCCCACCTATGATAAGGAGATGTATTCCATTATACAAGCCTGTCATCAATGGAAACATTACATTCTGGGGACAGAGATAATCATACACATTGATCACAAGTATCTGCAGTTCATACAGACACAAGGCAAATTACAGAACAACCGTCATCATAAGTGGTCCACCTACCTGTAGCAGTTCCATCTCAACATCAAGTATAAGACTAATATCTCCAATCGTGTTGTTGACTGCCTCAGTCGGCCTCCTGTGGATGCACTCACCACTGTGATCTATTCCTGTGGACATGAAACATCGGAATGGCCCCAACTTTACCAGCAAGATCTGGACTTCACCACCACATATCAGCTCTTGGGTATAGGCACAACTATCACTGATTTTCACATCCAGGACAGACTCTTATGCCACCTGGGACATCTCTTTTTTCCTAGAAGCGAGTGTGAAAAGTTGATTTGGGAATCCCACTATAGTTGGGTGGCAGGACATTTTGGCGTAGAGAAAACTGTGGTCGTTCTTCATAAAAAAAATTATTGACCAAAACTTTGACAAGACGTCAGCAAGTATATCAGATCTTGCATTGTTTTCTCCATTGCCAAGCCAACCATCAAGAAATCGTGGGAATCCATCTCCATGGATTATATGTCTGGTTTGTCATTCACCAAGCATGTAAATGATTGTGTATTTGTGGTTGTTGATTGGTTTTTGAAAATGGCCATCCTCACAGCCTATAAGAAGAGTGTCACAGTGGGAGAGACTGCCAAGATCTTCTTCAAACAAGTTTGGGTTCACTTTGGGATACCACATACCATCATCTTTGATCGAGACAAGAGGTTCCTCAGCACCTTTTGGTCGAGTCTCTGGTCTCTGTTGGACACCAAGCTCACAAAATCCACTTCTTTCCACCCCCAAACCGATGGTCAAACCGAGTTCATCAATCAGAAGATTATGCACATTGTGTGCATGTACAATTCTAAGCATCCCCGTACATGGGATGAGAGTATCCCATATGTCCAACACAGTTACAACAGGACTCTCCATAGTTCCACCAGCCATAGCCCATTTCAGGTGGGTCTGGGATTCCAACCCTTGGGACCCATTGATGTTTCACTTCCTCTTGCCACTGCAAAGAAAGACTCTTCCATTGATCATTCTTTGATCGACAAAGCCACCAGGTTTATTGAGAGGATTCAACACATCCGCCAATAGGTCCATGAGATTTTATATAAATCCAATGCTAAGTACAAGAAACACCATGATAAATAGAGGGTACCACACCAGTTTCAGGTTGGTGACAAAGTCTGTTTACATTTGCAGAAGCAGTGTCTCATGGGGCCCTATCAAAAGCTTAACCCACTTTGTTATGGATACCAAGGCGGTGGGTAGTAATGCTTTTGAACTCAACACTCCACCCTTCCTTGGTCTGCATCCAGTATTCAATGTGGACCTCCTTCGACCATATTTTCCTCAATTATTGGACACCTCTTAGATCTTAGAACAACTGACACCAACAGATCTCAACCCTGACTACATGGAACAATCATCCACTGATCAGATAGTGTACACACAGGTCAAGGGAAATCGCCAACATCGGATCCATCTCTATCGGGTTGTCAAGGCAGGGCAACTCCTACACCAAAGAAAGTAGCTCACTCATGGCCAAATCCAGCATAAATTTCCTCACCTAATAGGGGAACTCAATGCAATGGAGACCATTGCTTCCTAAGGGGGGAGGATTGATCTAGGTGGATATTGGTGGCCACCCACCTATACCAACTGGCTCCTCATGTCCATTTTTTATTCATCACGTCTTTTTGTACTTCTTTATAATTGCGAGTTCTACACTTATGGGGTTGTCGTAAGCTTCACACATTCTCCAGGTGGATACGAGTGGCCTCTCTCCTAATCCAAATGGATTATTTTGTATGTTTTCATGTCAACACATCTTGTTGTACTTCCAGGGTTGTTTTAGGCCTCTAAACGTTATTTTTTGGACTCACCACAGTCAAACTGTAGACGGAGTCAAATTCTAACAGCGGAATGTTTAGTTCTCTGAAAGTCCTTTCCAATGGGATATCAAGAGCCTAAAACGAAGGTCGTATGAAACATTTATGACCCTAGGAAGTTGAGGTACCAAATTACACCAACTTACCCATAGGGACCACATGACTTTTGGAGTTTCACCTTCCAGGGTTAGGTTTTTGGATGTCTAGGGTTTTGTCATTCATGAGTAATATGGAAAGGGCCTATGGAGCCTCATTGTAATCGATTATTCTCAGAAATATGCGTGTAGCAGCCACATCTCTTCTCAGAGATAGCTACCACCAGGTCGAGCAAGTTTCAGTTCTGCAGCTTCAACCTATTTCATTATTTAACAGAAGATATTGTTCACTGGATATTTGTGTTATTCTGCCTATGTCTGTGTTTATTGTATTCGGTTTGTTAATCAATTTGTTCTTCTCTTAAATCTGGATCAATGAACCTCAAAGTCGAGAGATAAGTCCAACTCCAACAAGAAAGGCATATTGCAAAAGGGTGGCTATGGGGCTTGTAGGGATTCAACTATTTTCTGGTGCATTAAGATGTAATTCCCATATATTCTGCTTCTCCATTGTAATAGATCTATATTTCATCTCTATAATGTATTCTGATACATATTAGTAAAATATTTCAGTAGCATTTTGGCCCATATGTGTTGTGAATGTCTATGGATTTTGTTGGACAAA
>JZKD02S0672689.1:71210-101761 GCA_000966675.3 Picea glauca | reverse complement strand
CTTAAAAAATTATGCCCATTTTAAAATATTTATAGAAAACTCAATGATTATCACAATAATGTAGGGAAGTAAGCAATATAATATTCAACATCAATCACACACATGAAATATACAGAGACAGATATTCCTGAGGAATCCCATAAAGGGAGAAAACCTCTTCTTCTTGATATGATAAGTAGTCTTTATTTTTTGTACATTGTCATTCTTATTAGCACCAACTCCTTTCGAGGCTACCACCTCAGTTTTACAAGCAACAACTTGTTGAGAGCACCAAATCTCTGGTTTCTCTAGCACCCACTAGAAGGAATCACCAAATCCCTTTGTGTTCTAGCACCAACTGGATGGAAGCATCAACTTCCAGTCACACAGGCACCAACCTATATAACAGAGAACAATAGTTCTCCCTTTCACCACCCTACCACCCTGGTTTTTATGGATACAACCAGATGGAAGCTACAAATCCCTGTGTTCAAGCACCCAGTTGAAACTCTGAGGACAACAATCCTCCCTAGCACCACCCTACCACCCTGAGATATAAATCTTTATTACTGAAATTTATTACAATGATACAATATTTATCAATGATTTACCAGTCTCATCATTGTTTTGCTACACTTCTCTACTCTTCTTGCATTAGCGTCTTCCTTCTCGCATCTTCTTTCGATTTCGGTTCTTTTGCTTTGTCTCTACATGCGCACCTCGGATTTCTCTTCATATCTTAGATATGCATTTTGTTCTATGTCTTTCTTCTGTGTTTTATGCTCTATGCACCATTTCCATTCTCTATGCTACGCCTCTTCTGTGCGCTTCATCTCCTGCGCATAGTCTGCTTCTTCCCGCATGAATAAATATCAAAAGAAGCAACCATCTCTTCTTTGTTCTGCATATATTTATCATGCCAAGTCCTCTGTCAAATCATACACTCAGCTCTTTGTCCTCTCTGGTGATTATACTGAGTCTATTCTTCATCAGTGGTCGTTATCATGAGATTCTTTGGCTTCTCTGGAAGTTACAGTCTTTGACACTTTTCCATCTGTCAATTGTCTGTATGATGAGTCTTCATTCCACTGGCAGTTACCTCAAGACTCTTCAGCTTCTCTAGTGATCACCCTGAAGAACCTTCGCACACTCATCCCTTTGGCGCCTTTTCTCTTACTGAGAAAACTTCACAGTGGGTGCTAGATTTTCTAGCTAAGCCCCTTCCTTTCACGTGACCACGAGTTGTGATCAGACGCCTATCCAAAAGGTGCTTCATGACTTCGTGTTTCATATTTTTTGTTGTGAGTCACCTTGATTCTCCCAACTCCCGAAATCCCGAGGTGGAGCCTAGCGATGTGCTAGCTCCTCCCTTAACCTTCGTTGATGTGACCATGGATGTGACCAAACCCCTATTCAAAGGGCACTTCCTGATCTCGTTCTAGTGAGCACTAGGTCCTTTTCTCGATATGACCTTGGGTGATAATCTCATGTGACCAGGCGATTGCAGGTGCGACCAAAGGTGGTTTGAGGCCAACCCACTTTTCGCCCTGTAATTCACCATAGAGCTCCATGTGTCATTTCTCCAAAACCGTGGCTTCGATTGCAGCCCACCTTCAACATTTTAAAGTTCACACACCTTCAATCCATGCAATGCGATGGTACCATTGATCTCATGATCTTGACGGTGCTCCTGAACTGACAGTTCAGATCTATCCTCTCAAGTTTGTGGATCAAATCTAGCCTTCATAAATCAATGACTGTGATTTACTTCATGATCCGGGCTTTGGGAGTTTCAACTCTCAAACATTTCTCTCCTTCGTACGTCAATCTTTCAAAGTCGATGATCCACTGACACCTGTCCTTATCAATCAACAACTAGATCAACGATCCTGTGTCCCCTTTCTCTATCAACGGTTGAGATCTCCTTCGAGTCTCCAGACTTCGAAGATTTCAAATCTCAACTTTATCTCTATCACTTTTTTCCTGGAGCTGACAATCCACTGATGCGTGTCCCTTTTGGATCAACGATCATGATCCTTTTGCGTCTCCAGAGTTCAGAATTCTCAAGTCTCAACTTTCATTGTAGTATGATCAACGGTTGAGAACACTCACGAAGTGATCTTCAGATTAGACGACTTATGTCCACTTCGGGTCTTCGAGACTTTGCCCTTCGAGTCTTTGGGACTTCGCAACCTTTCAAATTTCCCGATGCAGATTTCTCTAAAGTAGATTAGACAGTTGATCTATTGTTTGCACGATGAATGATTCTCATTCACTTTGGAACTTCGGTGTTAGGAACTTTCAACCTTTGCATTCTTTCGACCTTCCGAAGTATCTTTCAACGAAGTAGATCGGACGTTCGTATTTTATTTGCATGATGAACTGTTCTCGTGCACTTCGGTACTTTGGCTATTTTACTTACGCTATCCTTCCACTTTATTAGATCAACATTCAAGAATGCTCCCTAAGTGATCTTCATATCGGGCGTCTCATTTCCACTTCAGGACTTTGGGACTTTGGGCAAGTGCTGGTGGTAAAACTCCCGAAGTAAATCTCTCGGAGTGATGTAACTTGCTTACGTCACTTGTTGACATGGCACAAGCCAATTTCCTCTTGACACTTGTCATCACTTGATTATGTCATGTGTACTTGTTGATGTGGTCTGCTAATGTGGTCTTCCACATGTCCTTGCTGACGTGGTTTGCTGACGTAGATCTCCCTTACATCCTTGCTGACGTGGTCTATTGATGTAGATCTCCCTGATCTAATGGTCAACGTATGTTGTCCAAATCCAATGGTCCTTATTCATTTCAACTTTCTGGCTCTCCGGTCTTCGGATCTTTCAAATCTCAAACTGAAAAATCTTGAGGTGAGATTTTTCCGGAGCGTAACCTCCTCGCAAATTTAGACCTAAACTAAATTTTTTTCGTCGATCATTTTCTTAGATCGATGGCTCTATCTATCCACGATGTTGCTTTTCTAGTTTATCCCATCCTTCCACTTAGAATGATCCAACGGTTATCTGGTTTTCGGGTATTCGAATTCTCAACCCTTTTTGTCTCGCTTATCCTATCCTTCACTTGATTTGATCGGACGGTTGTTGGTCATCTGGATCATTAATCCAACGGCCACTGTCGCTCTCTCTCCTGAGCTTCTGATCTCTTTGTCTTAGAAGGTTTTCTAATTATTCAAGGGTCTTGACCTTTGCTCCTTCTGTGAGTCTTGATGAATTTGAGTTTCGTCTGCATTTTTGAAAAACACTATCTCTCATGAGCTTTGGCAATGAAGTTAACCTCGACCCTGGCGCAAACTTGTTCTTTGCGTGAAACTCTACGCTATTCCTCCTGAGCTTGATTCCTTCTGTAAACTCACAGATTCTAAGGAATCATGTGCACACTCCTTTCTGCCTTCATGATAACCTCTAGCTATCTGGAAACTCCAACTCTTTGTTGTGTGCTCATCCTCTTGATCTTGTAGACATGAATTTCTCATGGTCTCGTCATTCCCGATGCTATCATTGTTTCTTTCCTGTTTTTTGTCATTGCTACCAATATGCCATCGCCATTGTTGTTCTTTCCATCAATGACAAGCACACTTTGCATGTGAACATGCCAACATATTCCTCAATGGATGAGATTGATTTCAGTTTCTGGACCAATCTTGTTACATTTATTGACTAAAATTTTCATATTAATACAGAGTTTATGTCATGTGGATATATCAAGAAATAAGAGTCTCGATTGAATGTGATTCAAATTAGAATGCATAAATTGTTGTAGCTATTGAATTATTGAATGCTTAGTACATTGTTCTTCGCATAAAGCCTGGCAAGAATTGGGTACCTTACCTACGCATTTTTCTTTCCACACTCCCACCTATTATTTTTACCCTCAAAATTCTAATACATAGAGGATAAATTGCCCCTATTCATTGAAGGCATGTCCAATCATCATGTCTAGAAAGTTTAAAGAGGTCCAATGGATAAATAATTATGCATATCACCCTTTATAAATAAAGGTAGCCTTAAAACCCTTTTCTTCTTTTTGGCTCGAAGGATCATTGGCATCGTTCCTTTAACAACCGAGAACATCGTGAGGACTAACATCCTTAAATGGTGCCATTATCAGGGATGCAATTGTGAATTTGTGAATTTTTTTCTTCCCTAGGAGATGATAGTGATCAACGTTGATTCTTGATGGTAAAAAAGACTCAGACACAAGGTCGTTTACTCTTCACTTGATGACTCCACAGAGGAAAATCTAGCATCAAAAAGGAAGCATACTAGAGTGAATCTTGATCCTACAAGAATTCCAACGTTGTAAGATCTAGAAAAGCTAATATCCTAGAGAAACATCCGAGAAACACTTCAGACTAAAGGTAACCCTAATTTTGAATAATTTCCTTCTACTTTTTATGAATTAGATAACATTGATAGGATACCACGTACTCCTCTAGAAGCACATTCTACTACCCAATTACCTAATCAACCCTTAATTGATTTCCAAGATTTCCTTTTAGGGTTTTCCCATTCATTCAGTAATACATATAAACCTTTCTTGAAAAATCCCATACCTCCCTTGTCTGCAAAAGCAATTAATCTAATCCTTAAGCATCTAATGGTTGGGCAAGGAGGAGGAAATAGGAATCCACCACCACCTCTTAATCCTTGGGTGGGAGCTAGGTATGGACCTCTATATATTCCCCCAAACCCTCATGACTTATCAGAAAACTATCTTAAGTTGTTTCCAAAGTATGATGGGGAGAAGGAGATAACAATAGAAGAACACATGGATGTTTTCCAAGAATTTACAGAAAACATGTTCATTGAGCATGACGATGTGTTTATGAGACTTTTTTTACAAAACCTTGAAGGAGATGTTAGAAAATGGTTCATAGGATTACCACGTGCCTCCATTAATACCTGGGAAGTTATTGAATCCAGTTTCATGAGACAATGGGAAGAAAAGAGAGATCAACTCTATTACCTCACAGATTTTGGATCTTTAAAGAAGAAGGTTGAACAATATGTAGTTGATTTTAACAAGATATTCAATAAAATTTACAACAAGATTCATGTAGATATTAATCCCTCTCAATATGATGCAAAGATGACTTATGTTGGGGCCTTTGAGGAAGACTTTTCCATTATGTTGAGAGAAAGAAGATATGCAACCATATTAATCATGCAATATGATGTTATTGATATTTAAGGAAACATGATAGCTTCACGAAAAATCAAAGTAAAAGAAGATAATATTGACAAAGATAAGAGAAAAATAAAATAGGAAGTTGGTACCTCAAGTTCCGGTAAATATTCACAGGAAGCTAAGATCAAGGAGATTCCCGGACTCATCATAAATCTATCCAATAAATTGTCTAGACTTGAAACTCAAGGAAGTCCTCCAAATAAAAATCCTAATGAAGAAATCCCTAGGAATCCTAATCAATTTAGGAGACCATTTAACCCACAAATTTTCTGGAGAGATAGGAGAAATGACGAACAACCCCTTATACCTCCAGTAAAGAATAGTAATAAAAAAAATATTGTTAAAGATTTAGGAGCTGAGGATTTTACTGATTTCCATGAAGAGATGCATTTAATTCAAAAAATTCAGTAGGCTATGCATATCACCCAACATGATTATGAGTGATATTTAAATACTAAACTCCATACTGTAAACCAAACAAAAAATTATGGAGGATTATCACTCTCCCAATATAGACTATTTTTTGATGCACTACATGTTGAGTTACAAAGCAAATATGACCTTAGGCCTAGGCCTGTAGGCACAAAAATTGATAATCAACCTTTATCTAAGAAACCACTAGCAACTCAACCTAAGTAAAATGAAAAATAAACAGTCAACATTGCACAAAAGATAAAATCCTTGGATCAAGTTAAAGGAAGAAGTGACCATAAGTAAATTGAGAAACTTGGCTATCCTTTCAATATAGAGCATGAATTGGGAAAAATCAAGATACATATGCCATTAGTGGAGTTGGTCAATCACCATGTCTATCAAAAACAAATTGAGAAGGTTATACATGGATCTACTCTTAGCAACCAGCCTGACACCTTAAATATACTTGATGAATTACCAACCATTACATTTGGACCCCACATTGACAACAAGGAGGACACCATTGCACCTTTTTATATCACTTTGAACCTTCATGCCAAGCTTCTGCATAACTATATGTTATATTATGGAGCCTCCCAACCTCCCATAAACTTATGCCTAAATCTGTCATGGAATATCTGGGACTTCAGATTACTAGACCTTATCATGATTTATATTCGTTTGACTCAAGAAAGGTTAAATGTGAGGGTATTATTAATAAGGATTTGGTAGTTACATTAGCACAATGCCTCGTCAAGAGTATCATGATGGATTTGGTTGTGGTTGATGTACCTGCAAATTATGGAATGTTATTGTCTAGATCATGGGAAGGAAAATTAGGAGGCACTATGCAAATGGATATGACATATTCCATTGTACCAGTTTTTGGGGGTGAGAAGAGAAGATTGTAAAGAGAAAATAAGTTTGCATATGTGGTAAGTGACCAAAGTAATCTAGTAAATCATCCCATCTATGCCATTGAATCTGATCTGAGTTGCTACATATTTTTTATAAATGAAGCAACTGAACATTCCCCTAGACCAGAAAGTCTACCTACTATTGTTGGGCTAAAGTATGAAGAAGTGTGGAAATTATACTTTGATGGAGCTAATTTAAAAGAGGGTTCTAGAGCAGGGATAGTGATTATATCTCCAACAAATGAGAAATTCTTGTTATCTTACAAATTGGAGTTTGAAGCTACAAATAATGTGGTCAAATATGAGGCTTTGATATTAGGATTGGAGGCTGCTAGGAAAATGAATATAACACAGCTAGCAATGTTTGGAGAATCTAATCTAGTGGTTCATTAGGTAAAAAGTATTCATCAGACCAAGCACCTTAGGATGAGAGCCTACAAAAATTTGATTTGGGTTTTGATTGACAATTTCTTTCTAGCTTTCGATATCATTTTTGTCCCTAGAGATTTAAATCAGCAAGCATATTCATTAGCCATGGCTACTAGTAATTTTAAAACACCAACTATTCCTCAAACAAAGTATGAAGTGGAAATGAGGTACATGCCTTCTATCCCAGACAATGTCAAGCATTGACATGTGTTTGAAGATGAACAACAACTTAGAAGATTTGTGGAACTAATGGATGAACTTTCTTCCACTCATATAGACAATGAGGAAGATATGGAAGAGAGAGAAGTAGCTAGTAGTGATTTTCATATTGATACCCATTTCAAAAACCACATATCATCCCATAAAGCGTTGCAATTGAAAAACAATTTTATCCCTAAAGGCTTAGTTCCCTTGAAATAGTTTTTTGATAAGAATGATGCACCTACTAAGCCTAATTTATTACCAAGAGATGAAAGCATAGAGGACTGTAATTTGGGAACTATTCAAGAGCCTAAATGTATCAAACTATCCAAATATTTATCATCTGAATTCAAGAAAAAATATGTAGACCTTTGTAAGGAATATGTGGATGTTTTTGCTTGGAAATATGATCAGGATTTAAAGACATATAATACCTCTATATTATTCAACATAGAATACCTTTGAAGCCAGGGATAAATCCCTTTAGGAAAAATACGAGACAAGTAAACCCCATATTGTTTCCCATTATAGAGAAGGAGGTAAGAAAACTTTTGGATGCAAATATTATAATTCCTTTGAGGCATTTTGAATGGGTAGCTAATTTAGTTCCTGTAAGGAAGAAAAATGTAGAAATTATACTTTGCGTTGACTTCATAAATCTAAATAAGTGTTCTTTGAAACAAAACTACCATTTACCCAAGATGGACCATATACTGCAAAAGGTAGTTGGGGATTATAGAATATCAATGATGGATGGATTCTATGGTTATAATCAAGTGGCTATGCACTTGGATGGTAAAGATAAAACGTCTTTTACCACTCCTTGGGAAACATTTATGTATGACAAGATGCCCTTTGGACTGATAAATAAGGGCCACATTTCAAAGAGAAATGGACATTGCTTTTCTGGGAGAAAAAGACCATTTCATTGTAATATACCTTGATGATATGAAAATATTTTCCAAATCTAACCAAGATCACCTTCATCATTTAAGACAGGCCTTCACTAAATGTAGAAAGTTTGTCTTGTCATTAAATCCCAAGAAATATTATTTTCCATGAAGGATTGAAAGTTTTTAGGCCATATAGTATCTAAGGATGGGGTTAGGATTGATCCTAAAAGAGTGGAGGCCATTAGAAAAATCAATTTACCAATAAAGAAAAACGAAGTGTAGTCCTTTCTAGGAAAAAAAAAATTTCTGAGAAGATTCATACCAAATGTTGTTGAGATGATGTAAAATATTACCGATGTGCTGAAAAAGGACCGTGAAATAAAGTGGAAAGTTGATTTTAAGGGTTCCTTTGAACAAATTAAAAAGGATCTAGGAGAATCTCCAGTTTTATTTTGCCCATATTATGACAATATTTTTTTAATCTTCTCCTTTACCTCTGAAAATACCATAGCAGTTGTCTTATTATAGAAGAATGTTGAGGGTTATGAGCAACCTATTTCATTTTTCAGTAAGGCACTAAGAGATGTTGAGTTGAAATGTAGTATCATGGAAAAATAGGCATACACCTTGGTTAAAGCCTTAAAATATTTCAGAGATTATATTATACCATTCTAATATCATAGCCTATGTTCCAACTAGTGTTGTTAAATACATTCTTGTTCATACTAACATTGAGGGGACAAGAGCTAAGTGGATATCTAAACTACAAGAATATGATCTGGAAATCAAGCCTATAAAATTGGTGAAAGGACAAGGACTTGCAAGGCTTATTACAGAGTCAAATTGCAAGGTATTGGTAATGAATATGGTATCTCAAGAACTGGCAGCTCAAACATAACTTGCGGATATGAAACATCCTTTGCTCCAAGTTGAGCATAAGTTTTCTCAATCTGATTTGTATAAATATATTGTCTTCTACTTGCAAAATTTAAAATGCTCAACAAACAGGGATAAGGATAAGGCCGGATCTATTAAATTGAAGGATGTTGAATATTGCATTCTTAATCAACAATTATTTTGGAAATGTCCTAGTGGAATTTTACTAAATTGTATCACAAAGGAATAAACACAAGACATCATTAATGAGTTTCATAGTGGAGTCTTTGGAGGTCACCATGCCTGGAGAGATACAACTTACAAAATATTGAGGTATGGTTATTACTGGCCCACTCTATTTTTTGATATTAATGCATTGGTTAGGGCATGCCTTGAATGCCAAATATTTGTAGGAAAACAAAATCTTCTACATTTTCCACTCAAATCTATTAAAGTGGAAGCACCTTTCCAATAATGAGGTTTAGACTTCATTGGGGAAATATATCTGAATCCCATTAGTCAACACAAGTGGATACTGACAACCACATATTATTTTACAAAATGGGTTGAGTATATTCCTACCAAGGTTGCTACTGATTCAATTATCATTAAATTCCTTAAAGAGAATATTTTGGCCAGATTTGGTTTTTCTAGAAAGGTCATCATTGATAATGCTTAGGAATTAAAATCTGTAAGATGCTACAATTTTGTCAATATTATAATATTTAACTTGGGAATTCCACTGCCTATTTCCCACAGGTAAATGGTTTGGTTTCTTCATCAACTAAAAGTATGATTAGAATCATTAAGAAGATGCTTTCACAAAATAAGAAAGCATGTGATTTTCATCTCAAGTGTGCTTTGTGGACTAATAGGATAAGTACAAAAATATCCATTGGTACTTCTCCCTTTCAATTGGTGTATGGGACAGATGTAGTTTTTCCAATTCAACAAAGTCTGTCAATGATGAAATTACTACAAGATAAAGAGGAAGAACCAAATAATGTGCATAAAAGAATCCATTAGCTCATAGAAGTTCAACAGAAGAGGGAATCTGTATTGGTTAAATTACAAGAACATCAAGAGAGGATGAAGAAGATAATTGACAAGAGAGCTAAAAAAAAAAATTTGTTGTTGGAGATATGTTCTTAAAATGGGATGCAAGAAGATAATCCAAAGGAAAGAATTTCAAGTTTGATAACCTCTAGATGGGACCTTTTCTTATCACTGTAGTTAATAGGAGCTCATGTTTATAGAAGATTTCTCAAGCACTTTTTGCAATGTTGAGCTCTAAGTGTATCCTACTTGTACAATATTAGTTTAGTTTCCTTTCTTTAGTTTTTTCTGTTAAGTCAGTTTTTGTCAAATTTGTGTAATTTTTATTTCCATTCAAACAAATTTGGACCATTATTATAAGTTGTTGAGATGGAGGATGATCTATCCTTTCACAGAAGAAAGAGGTGCATCAGAGGTTTTAATCTCATAATCCATAACCTAATGAACAAGACAACTAGTCTATTGTTCTCAACACATCACAAGGATGTGTTGTCCCTGTTGGAGCCAATTTTAGTACACGGTCAAAGCTTTTAGGGGCATTATGCAATTAGGGGAAAATTATTTAAAATAAGGAAAGGCCACTTGGGGCCTGCTCAATGGAAAACATTTCCTTAACGATAAGTTGAAGGGGAAAATGTTTTAAAGTAAGGAAACAAGGCTTATCTGCAAAAACAGCTTAATGTGAGCCATTGGGAGCTTGAAATACATGTAAATGATGGTGTGTGCTAGTATGAGGGATTACACCAACAACTAGGGGATGCGACCAAGTGATAAAGGTCAATATTTCAAAGCACATCACCAAAAGAATGAGATCGATGGCCCAGATCAGAGCGCTTATCATCTCCTAAGATCAACGATGTATAATTCACATTGCATCCATAATTTGCCTAAACTTTAACGAGATTTGGGCATGCAAGGAGCAGTTTTAAGGAGAAAAAGTGGCCATTGTTTCTTGGTTTCGCAATGCTCTTGGCTATGGGGAAATCCCTCGCTTGGTCATGCGATACACCAACAATATCATGTAAACTACTTTGATGAGTTTGTACTCAACGTCTAGTTGGGCGAGGATGTGGACCAGTCATGATCACCCGAACTCGCACCTAGACATGACATGGCCAAATACGTGACAAGAAGTTGACACACAATCATGCTATTCCATGAAAACACCTAGAAATGACCGTTGTTGACTGGGAGACACATGGCCCAACCAGATGTTGTTTATCCTGATAAAGATGCCACATGGACCAATATTTATTTTCCACATGTCCTTTGTATATTGATGACATCATCAATGATGTCATCCAAAATTTCACTTGTTTCTCCGAGTTTGAAGAAGAAGCCAATACGAAAGTGCCACGTGTCTTAAAATCATTCAAAAATGGATAAGGTTGGATCTTAATAGATTCTTCCACATGGGAAAGGTCGTCAAAATGGTTAGAGTATCATTTGGCATGGACGATCAGTCATATATAAGGGTAATCATTGATAATAATCACCTATTCAATTATGGTTGGCGGGTATCAAGATCATTGGCCATGTCTCACGCATTGTAGTATTTGATATGGAGTATTGTGGTCAAATTTAACAAATTATTGTTTTTGTCAGTAAGAGTAAGCCACAGGGAACGTTATCACCATCTACAAGCATGTTCTCTTCACTAGATGTTTCTTTCTAATTTTTTCTTTGATGGATGGTGATTCGCTTGAAGGGGTTTCTTCCCTGGGTAAACCCTATTGGTCATGTTGGCTTCATATGTGATGGAAATTCTACTTGTTTTCACAAAGGGAAGGAAGGTTGCTTCATGTTCTTGGTGGTTAATAAATAGCAGCAACAAGACACCATGTAATTCAACCTTGGGCACAACTGCATTTATGTCCAGCATACGAATGAAATAGATGGAAGAGGACCCAGAGGTCAGATTGATGTTGCACTACGTATTGATGTGACTATAGTTGAGAGGAAATGGCTAGCCTTTCCTTCAACCAACAAAAAACCTCAATTTTGCAGAAGCATAAGGCACCCATCCCAAAATTTATATCATGCTGAGTAATTTGTATGGAAGGATCCATATTGAACATGCCTGGTGGGGTAAAATCCTTCAATAAAAGGACCTTTTACTCACTTTTACCATAGTAAAAATTATTGTTTTACTATATTAGTAATTTCTACTAGAAAGATAAATATTTTCAATAGCTAAAGAAGAAGTATCAAGAAGTTGTTAGGTGGTTTAAAAAATAAGAAGTGGTTTTCACACAAGGAGGGATCTATAAATAATCCATGACGCCCATTATCTCATTATCAATAGACAAAGAGAGGAAGAGTGCCTGAACCTCAAAGTAGAGAGATCAATCCAGCTCCAACAAGAAAGGAAGATTATGAAAGGATAGCCATGAGGCTTGTAGGTATTTGACTATTTTTTGTTGTATTAGGTTGTAATTCCCATCTATTTTCCTTCTCCATTGTAATAGATATATCTTTCATCTCTGTAATGTATTCTGATACATATTAATAAAAGATTTCAATAACATTTTGGCCCATATGTGTTGTGCATGTGTATGAATTCCTCAATTGATGAGATTGATTTCAGTTTCCTGACCAATCTAGTTACATTTATTTTTTGAAATGTTCATATTAATACAGAGTTCCTATCATTTGGATATATAAAAAAATAAGTTGTTTGACTGAATGTAATTCAAATTAGAATACATGAATTGTTGTAACTATTGAATTATTGAATGCTTAGTACATTGTTCTTCGCATAAAGTCGAGTAAGAATTATCTGAATTGGGTACCTTACTTGTGCATTTTTCTTTCCACACAACCACCAATTCTTTTTACCCTCAAAATTTTAATACACAGAGGAGAAATTGTCGCTATTCGTTGAAGGCATGTCCAATCGTCCTATATGAAAAGTTTAAAGAGACATGGTGAATAAACAATTATGCATATCTCCCTTTATAAAGCAAGGTAGCCTTAAAACCCTTTTCTATGTTTTGGCGTGAAGGATCCTTGGCATCGTTACTTTAACAAACAAGAACATCTCGAGGACTAACACAATCTAATTCCATTTTAATTGATCCTAGATCTAATCATAGTTATGTTACTCCTAAAATTGTTGAAACTTGTGATCTTAATAAGTGTAGGCATAGTAAGTCATGGGTAGTCCATCTATCCATTAGAACCAAGAGGAAGGTTAGTGAAGTGGTGGAGAGATTTCCATTCGAGATAAAATGGAACCTTCACATGGACAAATATGAATATTGTTTCCACTTGGGTTTTATGATGTCCTCATTGGAATGGACTAGTTGGAAGCACATCAAGTTAAATTTAATTTCTACAACAAGACTTGTGAATGCACCGACAAAAGTGGAAACCCAAGGATAGTAAGGGTATAGCAAATATAATATTTTCTAGGAAAATTTCAATCTTGCTATGGAAGAAATGTTTTAGAAAAGGTTTCCAATTATATGCAACCCATATATTAGATGCAACAGGAGATAAAGGCCCAAAGCTTGAAGATTATATTATCTTGCTATATTTAAGTGATGTATTACATGATGAAGTTCTAGGAATTCCTACAAAAAGGGACATTTATTTCACAATTGATGTTGTGCCTGGAGTTGCACTAGTGTTGAACGATGAAGAATCCTTATAGAATGAGTACCCCATAATTATTGGAGTTGAAAATGAAATTACAAGAGCTATTGGAAAAAGGATACATTCAGCCGAGTGTGTCTCCATGGGAAGCACTAGTGTTATTTGTGAAAATAAAATATGGAACCCTTATGTTGTCTCATTGATTATAGGCAACTAAATAAGGTTACAATGAAGAAAATGTATCCATTACCTTGAATTGATGACTTATTTGATCAAATGAGAGGGGAAAAGGTCTTTTCAAATATTGATTGGAGGTTTATTTATCATTAAGTTAGATTGAAGGAAGACCACATTCATAAGGAAACCTTTAGGACAAGGTATGGCCACTATGAACTTGTGGTGGTGCCAATTGATCTCACCAATGTACCAACTACATTCATGTGTCTTATAAATAGTGTTTTCAACAATTACTTGGATAAATTTGTGCTTGTTTTTCTGGATGATATTCTTATTTATTCTAATGAAAAAGAGTATGAGGAACACTTGAATATGGTTTTGCAAATGCTAAGAGAGAAAAATATATATGAAAAAATAAGAAAATGTGATTTCTATCATAAAAAAAAATCATTATTTGGGTCATATTATTTCATAAGATGGAATAAATGTGGATCTAGAAAAGATTGAGGCCATAACGAATTGCCCAACTCTAAGGAATGTAACAAATGTAATATCATTTATGGGTTTTGTTGGTTATTACAGAAGGTTCATCGAGAGGTTTTCCAATATTGAATGCATGATACTTCTTTTCAAAATAAGAGGATCAAGTTTGAATGTACACAAGAATGTGTGGAAAGATTTCAACTATTGAAGAAAATTCTTAGTAGTGCCCCAATTCTGAAGATTCGAGATCCAGAAAAAGATTTTGTTATGTGCACAAATGCTTGTAAAAAATGACTTGGTGCAATTCTTATGAAAGATAATCATGTGGTATGTTATAATTCACAAAATATAAAGGAATATGAGAAAATGTTTGTTACCCATGACTTGGAACTTGCTACAATAATCAATGCTTGTAAAATGTGGAGGCAATTTTTGATGGGAAAGATATTTGAGATTAGAAATGACCATAATGTCCTAGAGTATTTATTTGAGTAGCCAAAAAGCAAGCTAGATTAGTAGAATTTCTATGTGAATTTGATTTTGAAATAAAACACATAAAAGGGAAAGAAAACAAAGTTGTTGATGCACTCAATAGGAAAAAACATATAATGCATGTGGAAACTATTATCATTTGCCAATCTGATTTGAAGAAGGCTATCAATTTCCTCGTTGAAGATGAACATTATGTCAAAATAAGAGATGGAATGCAATAGGAGTAATTAGAAAATAAGTATGAAGGGTATTAGCTAGAGAGTGATGGACTTCTTATTTATAAAAATAGAATGTATATTCCTAATTCTTCAAATTTCAGAAGAATTGTTTGAGGATGAGATACATAAAATGCCATATTTTAGACATCTAGCCTACTAGAAAATGATTGCTACAACAATAAAGAAACACTTTTGGCCTAGGATGAATAAATATGTTTTTGAATACATTAACATATGGATGAAATGAAAACAAGTTAAGGTTGAACACCCAGTGGATTTATTGCAATCTTTTTGAATTCCAGAATGGAAATGGAAGTAGTAACTATGGATCTTATTATTGAGTTACTAACTACATCAAGACAACATGATTCTCTCATGGTTCTAGTGGATAAATTATCTAAAGTGACACATTTTATTCTTGTTAATTCCACTCACAAGACTGGTGATATTGTAAGAATATTTATGAGAGAAATATCCAGATTGCATGGGTTACCCAAAACAATTGTATCTGATTTGGATACAAAGTTTACATCTAACTTTTAGAAGATTATTTTTGCATACTTCTACACCTAGCTGAATTTTAGTATTTCTTACCGTCAAAAGATGGATGGATAGATTGAATTATCAAATCAAGCTATTGAAGACATGCTTTTCTTGTATCTTATTAACAAACCATGTAAGTAGGAAGACTATCTACACTTGGTAGAGTTTGCATGTAACAATGGGCATCAAGCATCATTGAAAATGAGTCCATTTGAAGCTTTATATGGTAGAAGATGCATGATGTTAGGGAGTTGGTATAATCTAGTAAATAGGATTGTTCTTGGGCCAATAATGCTAAAGGAAATGGATCACAAAGTTGCTAAAATTAAGCAGAATTTAAAGGCATCCCAAGACATACATAAAATCTATGTAGATAAAAATAGGGTGTAGAGGGAATTTCGAGTTGGGGATCATGTTTACCTCTAAGTGAGGCCAAGGAAGTGTTCCTTGAAGCTTGGAAGTTGTGACAATTTGGAAATGAGATATTCTAGTCCATTTGAAGTACTTGAAAGAATAGGGCCAATTTCATATAAGATTGCATTTCCTACTAACACTAAAGCTCATAATGTTTTCCATTTTTATTTTCTTAAGAAATATA
Organism: Picea glauca; assembly: GCA_000966675.3. Classification (NCBI taxonomy): domain Eukaryota; kingdom Viridiplantae; phylum Streptophyta; class Pinopsida; order Pinales; family Pinaceae; genus Picea; species Picea glauca. The sequence goes on along the minus strand of JZKD02S0672689.1, from coordinate 85,681 downwards.
TACATGATCGTAGCCATGTGATTTATTAGGACATGATCTAAGTGGAACTAGAAGGAGAGTTCCAAAAATATCCATTGTGAATCCTCGACAACAAATTAACATTGTTCTAGAGCTAATCCATCGAATAGGTAAAGGTGCAATGGAAGCACTTTGATCCTAATGGGGCTACCTAGGATTTGGAAGATGCCATGAAGGAGGCATACTCTTTTTTTTCTTCTAATGTTTTGTAGAAATCACCGAGGCCAATACTATTCCAAGGGAGGGGAATGTAATACCCTAGTTTTTATCTATAGAATGTATCCAATTATATTATGTCAATGTTGTAAATCTGCTAGTATGGATTCATAGTGTAGAGCTCAAGGCCGAGGATTGAATAAGGAATGGATATGCATGTATGATGTAAATATATTTATATGGACCATGTCTTACACTTTTCATGGTGACTTAAGCCTATGTAAAAACTAATGTTGGAATATAATATAATGGTCCAAGATGGTTGTGTGGAGAACTATAGGGGTTACTATTCCACTAAAGGAGAAGAGGAAGGGTTCCTATGGGAAAGTAAATAATTTATTGCCATGTTTCAACCTTATAACTCATCTCTCTTTCTACCATGTTCCTTAAATGGGACATCTACCTCCTTTGAATTATTAAAACTAATCACCAATCATTGAATGCATGTAAGAGGTAGGTGGGAAATTATTTTCACATAGTTATGGAAGAATGGGTTGAGTACAGTCATTATGGTAATTGTAAGATTCCTACATTCAATGTTCAAAAGTAACTCCAACCATGATTTTGACCAATCCTCTCATTCCATTGACTCTGGCATTCATTACATAACTATCACATACACTCTCCATGTTGTTCATGCTATGTTCACCATTGTTATCTATGGGAAAACTTGGAATTTGACTATAATCAACACTATTAAGAGGTAATTGTAGATTTGGATGAAAATGAGATGGTTGAAGGTGAGAATGGAGGTCACAAAAGTTAGGAAACCTTCACCGATTGAACATTTTATACTCTTTGGATGCTTCAGAATCCAAGTGTTGATATTGTGAGCAAATCTCTAAAATCATATAATAGATTGGCTTGTTTCTGCACACACTAAAGAGCACTATAAGGGAAGGCTACTCTGAGGATTATTGAGCAAAGAAAGGGTAGGCCTTCCTTATATTGTCTGGGGTACTAGAAGAGAGCTCCTTCAATTTTTATGGCTGAATGATATGCATGTAATGCTTTATGATGATCATATTGGTTGAGCATGAGAGAGAATGGTTGAAGCTAAGAAAGAGAGGAGCTTGTAGCTTATTTCCTTCTCCCTAACAGCCTCATAGCCTAGTTTGGGGGTGGTATCTACAGTATATGCCTAAATTTGAGTGGAAATTTTCTCTTATGCAATTAGTTTCTTAGCCAATCATGCATTAAAAGATAAGTTCCTTACTATTGTCTATGAATATGCAAAATTTATGTTCACTTTTTGTTATGAAAATCAATGTATTATGCATGTTGTGTGTGACTATGTTTGTTATTTCCACTGCATTTTAATTCTTCACACATGCACGTGAATTATATTAAATTATGGTCCTACCTGAGAGGCTTAATTAGTTGTTATTATGGATATTTGGCCTATGTGGGCCAAAATTTAGAATCTTGTGGTAGTAATTATATGTCCTATCATTGGTATTATTGGGTGGGGATGTTACATATATAGTCCTAAAGATTCTTGGGAGAATATAACTGTTTCCATAAATAGAGCTACAAAAGTAGAGAATCACAATTTGGATGAGATAGTGGGTTAGTGATTGCAAAAAGAGACAATGAGAAGAAACTCTAAAATAAACATTGAAAATTCAAAAGCTTTATTGACTAGGGATTGCTCTAAGAACAAAAGTGATCAAAGATATAGTGGGAGCAAATATACATATAGAGGAAGATATTCTAGTAAAGGTAGGAAACAAAAAGATTTCATTTTTTGGAGGTCCATCAAAAATGGTAGAGAAAGTGTAAATGCAAGGACAATCCTTCCAGAGAGAAAGTAGCAAGCAAAGAGGATTTTGTTGTTGGAATTTTGAGTTATGAGGGAAACATGCATCTTTGTTTGACATGTTGTATTAATTCAAGATCTTCCTTTCATATAATTCATTATAAACGGAAGTTCATGGATTATGAATAATCACATGCAGGAAAAATATTTCTTAGAGATAATTTTAGTTATGAAAAATCCATACATGACAATGTAAAAGTCCAATGCAAATAGGGATACATGAAGTGAATACCCAATGTGTGGCATGCACTTGGATTGGGATGCAACTTACTTTCAATGAGCCTAATGGTTGATGCATTGATAAATTCTTATCTAAAGGAGGTTATATATTGGTTGGAGGGGATATTATTTTGTCTTGGGGTGTTCATCTTGGAAATTTCTACAAGTTAGATGTGACTACTAAATTCATGGGAAGTGTAAATGTAGTGTCAATGAAAACGGTCAAATAAATGATAACATTGAAAACATCAAGCATGACAGTGTGGTATAACTATATGGGATATCTTGTGATTTAGATTGGATCATTATATTATTTTTCATCTATTGTGATGCTTTATGGGTGAAAAAAATGGAGGAATCAACTTCCAGGGTCATTTTAGTGGTTGGTCCCAATTTGGAAATTTGGGTCTAAAAATCCATTTGAAATATTTTAGAGGCAATTTGAGGAATAAAATGGAACATTTTTACGGTCCAAACCTTACTAAGAAGTAGTATGCTATATTCTACACACCAATACCTTTCCAATGGTTCAAGAATCACCTCAATCAGAGTTTGTATGCAAAATTTATGCCTTTCGCAAGTTGACCAATTGTATTGATCACCATGGTGCGAGTGGATGCCACATCAATCCCCATTACTTAAACATGTGGGGATATCCACGTAGTATATTTTCTATAAAATTCTATAAGGTCCAAACCTAATCACTAATTGAGGGTTGACGAAGTCAATACCCTAACCCTAGACAACTATCGGGCTATGTTAAATACTGGGCCACTAGGAGGAGAAGGGGTTCCATTCTTTTGTAGTGTATCTTGTTCCATAGATGAGAATAACAATTGAGAGTGGTATTTTGTGAGAATAATAGAGGAGGAGAGATTATGTAGTAGCCATATAGGCCACATTTTCAAAGGCAACTCTGTAGAGAGTGTATCTTTCTTTGTACTTGCATTTGAAGAAAAGAGAACAAAGTGGACTCTCCTTCTAGTGGGGTTTTCTCTCATATTGAGTTTCCTAGGTTACATCTTGTGTTTATTTCTGGATGGCATGTGTGTATTTATTTTTTTTCTCTATTTTTTCTCATTTGAACTATTTTATACATTTTAAGCAGAAAACCGGTAAATTTCAAAGAGTGTGAGATCCAAAGAAAATTGACCTTCACAGTAAAGATTTCAATATTTTATTAGATATGTTGTGATGAATTGTATAGTGTAATATCCATGTAAATTTATAGATCATCTTGGAAAAAAGAAACTACAAGGGTTGTGCACTAAGAAAATTGTCCTTGGAATCAATGACCTAAATGACTATTTTGAGTTTTGTGAGGCATGTGCACTTAAAAAGTAGAAAAAAGGGTTCAATTTTCCTTGAATGTCAACAAAGATCAAGAGGTCCCTATGTTGGTGCATTTTGATATTTATGTGCCTATGAATGTGGCTTCCATTGGAGGCTCTTACTATGTTATCACTTTCATTAATGATTTATTATGGAAGTCATGGGTTTACTTCATGTAGAATAAAAGTGATTCTCTTGAAGTTTTTATTATCTTCGTTGCCTTGGTTAAAAGGAAAAGTGGGAAGAAGGTGAAGTATTTGAGAAGATACAATGGTGGTGAGTATTGTTTTAAGGATTTTAAGGTATTTTCCAAATATCAACGTATTGCAAGGTATAATTCCGCTCCATGTACTCCTAAACAAAATGGTGTTGTTGTGATGTTGAATCAAACCTTGATGGAGAAAGCACAGTGCGTGTTCAAGCAAATGCTAGTTTGAGGAAAATATTTTTGTAGTGAACATTGGTAGATAAAAGATAAAACCCTTAACATGAGAACTAATCCTTAGCTTCAAAAATAGAAAAATGCATTCACATCATAAAAAACACAAAAAATCAAGAATGTAGAGAGAACTATTTAGGTAGGGTAACACCATCAAATACTCCTTATGGAAGGAACCACTTCATAGGACATGTTTTCTATAGTACAATAACATCCAACATTCAAAGTCTCCCAATACAATGGTATCCATGTGTATTTATACTCTCTCATGAGTATTCCTAAGGTCTATGTGAACTACCCTTTATTATTATATGATTTCCGTTAACTACATAGTGGGTGTATTCCATGATTATGACCACATTACATTCAACATCCCTCTTAGTTACCCCATATTATTCTCCCTAGGTACATTAAATTCAACCCCCCTTCACATGTTTCATCCTTGAAACATGGGTGGAAGCCATATAATATGATGTTATAAGAAATGTACTCAAATAGTACCAAGTCTGAGCATCCATCTATCCTAGCGAAATGTGGAAATGGGGTCCAACTATGGCCTTTCCTTGTCAATATTGATTCTAGTTACTCATTTGGTTCCATGTTGTCATTGTGCTACTCTAATATCTGCGTGCATTACTTTTAGTTCTCCATGTACCTCCATATTGGGTACATTTTTGGGTCCATGCTCGTTTATAGTAAGTTTTTTTATGCTCATGATGTTTCCCTTATGATTGTTGTTGCCCTGGGTGGTTTGGGTATAAATATACAACAAACTTAGCTATTGGTTCTTTGGTATTTGAATCTTCAACAAATGGTTTGAGTCATGTATCTCCTTAGATTGTTCTTCCTTTTTATGTCCTTCCTAGGGAATTTTTCATGTGCTTATGTAGACCCTTCTTTTGGTTCAACCTCCAACTCTTTGTCTATTGTGTTAGTAGGTACTACAATTAGTTTCCCTACAAAACATTATTCATATTATACCTTGGGCCTATTCGACAACACATGTATTCCAATAGAGGAAGAACACCTTTAGTAATCACTCACACAACCAGATCAAATATCAACACATCGAATTTTTTACATGGTAAAAACCCTGTGGGGAAACATCCATGGCCCCAACCAACGTGGCCACTTGAGGAAATTTATTAATGCAAAATAAAATAGTTTACAAGAGAGTTTATCACAATCGATTATCAACAAATGACCCTTCATGCTCTTTAAATAGAGATCACGGACCAATCAGGTGTTAATCCACAGATCGATGTATCCATTAAGATCGAGGAGAATATGAGTCGTCATATCACTCTATGTCAAGAATAGATCGTGACCATTAGATTATAAATGCATACTAAAGAAACACACTTTAACCTAATGACACATTAGACGAAGTTGATCTTAATTAACTCCTAAGTGTTGAAATATCCTAACATCCCCACTTAAGAATAACTTGGGATAGGATTAAAGGATTTATAAAGGAGACACAATAGGAGAAGGAAGGAGGAATTAGAGCCTATCCCCCTTAATGGAAACTTTCTGAACTCCTAACACATATCGAAGTTTGGAAAACTTCACTTATGTAGAGACTTTGTGATTATGTCTTGATCCAAATGGATCTAGAAAGGAAAAAAATTTGAAGTTCTCAGATTTGGATGAAACCAACGCCATTGCGTAGGTATCAGTTTTTTGATTCCATCAGTATGTGTTTCTCTGAAAATGGACTATGTATGGTGAAGTTATCGCGATCTGAAATTCAGGTCAAACTAGAAAAAAGTCAACAGTCTGTACCGTTGACGTCAGCAGGACAGGTGGAAGATAACGTCAACATGATGTCATGATGACATCAGAAGGACATGTGGCAGCACCAGGACGTGCCACGTGGTAGCTATATTTGGCATTTTCGGGGGTTGATTTGGACCTGTAAAAAATTGACACGTGGCAATGTATGAAAGTGACACATGGCAGGTGACGTAGTTGTATGGATGACACATGGTAGGATCAGATGAGGACATGTGGGTTGTATGATGATGATGTGGCATCATCCGATTGAGACACATGGAAGGTATGACAGTGACGTGGTAGTGTTGACTGGGCAACTGACTGTGTGGTGACTGAACCAATGCGTCAACAGTACGAACCAATCACAAAGTGACACGTGGCCCAATCACAGGGCACAACGTGGCACCACGGATAAGGCCAAAGAGGCCTGGGTAAAAATTTGTTTATGCCTTCAAAGGATTCGAACCCTTGACCTCTGGGCGAGGCAACAAACTACACCAAGAGTGCTAACCATCCGGGTTGTTCATGGTTCGTGTCAACCATATGGCATATTATTGTTTTAAAGTGAAGTTGGGCGTGATTTATGGGATAAGCCATGGTCAGTGGGGGCCCGCTCAAGGCCACATGGAGCTCCACATGAGCAAGGGCCGAGAGTAAGGGCGCTAGCGCGTGCATGTTTTTGTCCAAAGTGGGTTTTCAACCTTATACCTGGGTTTTTTTAGTATTTTATGTTGATTTTAATAGATTTTTACCATATCTTGGTGGATATTGGCCCAAATTGAGTGCCACAAGAGGTGGGTTTTTGGGATTTGAGCCCTCTACCTCATGGCTATATAAACCAAGCCATTATGGAGTTTAAGTAAGCAACTTGGAGCAAATTGAAGAAGAATTTTTGAAGGCCAAGTTGTCTTATGCAGTGAAGCTAGAAGAGTAGTTGACCTTTGGAGGCAATTTTTGGGAGTTCTAATCCACCTTTTTCAGTGTCGTCTGTTGAATCGGGTTCCTGAGATAGAGAAGAATGCATTTGAGTTATTCAAAGACCTAAATGATGTAATTTTGAAGAAAATTTTTAAGAATTGAATTTTAATAGAGAAGCCTCCCCCACTGAAGACAAAGGCCCAGATACGTAGAAAATTGTGTCGAACTCTGTTGTCAACTTCGAGATTGATGGTTTTCATCTTTGTGTTTTTCTGCTAGCTCACTTCATTCCTTAAGTTTTTACTTCTTATACATTCACATGCATTGTCATTAAATATCTTGTTAAAATCGAAGTCAATGTGTAAAGTACTAAGCATCGATTTCATATCATGTCTGCAATTTGATATTCTATAGGGAAAAAGAGAACTTCAATAAATCGATCATGAATGAGATTTCTAAAGAAGTGCATGTGTAGATCAATGACTTTTTTGTGTTGATGTTGAACTAGATCTTTGGAGAGCTTGATAGCACTATGATTGTTGCACCAAAGGGTGGTCATATGTTGTTGTTAGAATCTAAACTCTTAAAAAATATGTCAAAGCCACAAGGGTTCTTGACTTGCATTAATTGTTTCTCGGTACTATGCTTCTGTTGAAGAAAGAGAAATAGCTTGTTGTTTTTTAAAATCCCAAGTGATAGGTCTAGAAGAAAGGCTGAAAGCATAAACTGTAATAGAATTTTGATCATTAAGGTCATCATCCCAATCCAAATCAATGAAACAAACCAACAAAGGAGTCCCCCCTTAACTGTAATGTATCCCTATCTGAATTGTACCCCAAACATATTGAAGTATCCTTTTAGTTTCTTTCCAATGGATTTCATGGGGTGTTTTCATATACCGAACAACACAACCAAGAACAAAGGAAATATTAGGATGTTTATGAGTCAAATATAAGAGGCTACCAACTAGCTGACGATGCAAAGTGGCATCAACTTTGGGACAAGTTCAAGTGGCATCAAGTTTGACTCCAGATTGGAAGGGAGAAGGGGTTGGTTTAGAATCATCCATGTGAAAGTGAAGAAGAAGGTCACATGCATACTTAGACTGGGAAATAAATACTCCTTCCTTGGTTTTCAATACTTGAAGGCCAATAAAATAATTCAAATAGCCCAAGTTCTGTCAATTTAAATTTATTTTTAAGGTTGGATTTCACATGGGTTAAAAGTTCAGGTTCACTTCTAGTGAGGATAAGGTCATCAACATAAAGAAAAATCATTATGATATGGATTCCTACTTTTTTGGTATAGACATTAGGGTCAGAAGGACATCTAGAAAACCTGGTGTCAAGAAGAAGGTTGTTCATTTTGGCATACCAAGATCGAGGAGCTTGCTTAAGACCATAAAGAGACTTCTTAACATGAAAAAAAGGTTGGAGTAATTTTGGACATAGCCAGGAGGTTGTTCCATGTAGATTTATTCTTTAAAATCTCCATTCAAGAAGGAGGATTTAAAATCTGTATGATGGACCTCCCATTTATGTGAGGCGACAAGGGCTAGAACAAGGTAGATGGAATTCATTTTGGCTACAGGTGAAAAAGTTTCATTATAGTCAATGCCTTCAAATTTAGAGAACTCTTTGTCAACTAACCAAGCCTTGTGTCTTTCAACACTTCCATCTAATGCATGCGTACTTTTGTACACCCATTTACATTTGAAAAATTTTCTTCCTTTTAGAAGAGGTACAAGATCTCAAGTATCATTCACCATTAAAGAGCGATACTCTTCATTAATTGTTTTGTTCTAATATGGATGAGTTGAAGCTTTTGCAAATGTGTTTGGATCATGAGTCTTTGAAACTTGAGCTAAAAGAGAATAGGCTTGCTAGAATTGATATGAAGGATCACCGACAATATCACCATTTTCTTCTTGAGTTGAATGGACCAATTTGGGAAGCGGTGATTTGTGCAGGTTCATGTTCAATGGACTCATATGGAGGAAGGTGAGTAGGAAGAGGTGGATTTTCATCCTCAATCTCATCATCCAAAGAAGAAGAAACCATAATAGAAACAAAATATGGAACAAATGTCGAAGATGGATCTCAAGCCAAAGATGGCACAAATGCTAAATTAGACTTGTAGGCTAAGATATTTTCATCAAATTTAACATCTCTTATAATGATAATTTCATTGGAATGAGGTTGAAGAAGTCTATAACCTTTGAAATCTTTAGAATATCCAACAAAAATACACTTCTCACTTTTAGGTTGTAAAACTTTCCTTTTCTCATCGAGAATGTGAGCCCATGATACACTACCAAGTACACGGAAGTGACTTACATCTAGCTTAATTTTATTCCATACTTTTTCTAGTGTTATATTTTTTATACCCTTTGTGGGAGTGTGATTTACTATGTAATTTGCATAGTTGATGTCTTCTGCCAAATAATGAAGACGTAATCCCTTAGATTGGATCATACGATTAGCCATTTCTTTTAATGTGTGATTTTTCTCTCAACAACACCATTTTGTTGTGGTGTATATGGAACAATATGATGCATTTGAATGTCATGTGCAGTGCAACAACTCGTAAATTTATTGTTCACATATTCACCTCCATTATCTATTCTTAACCTTTCAAGTTGATGTCTAGATTGTTTTTCTACAAGGGCCTTGCAAGCCAAAAACTTGTCAAAAACTTCGCTCTTAAGTTTTAAGTAAACCCAAGTGCATCTACATAAGTCATCAATGAAAGTTGAGAAATATTTTCTCCTAGAGAAAGAAGGAGAAGAAATAGGACCACACAAATCATTGTGAAAAAGATGCAAAGGGGTTTTGGCGTTCCAAGAGGCACGTTTGTAAAAAATGTCCTGATGATGTTTGTCGAGAACACAACCAACACAAAAACCACATCTACAAGAAACAAGAGGAAGGCCAGTCACCATGTGTTTATTACATAGTTGTTGCAGTAAGTGATAGTTTAGGTGACCAAAGTGATCATGCCAAAGTTTTCTCGAGTCATTGCTATGAGAAACAAAAAAAAAATGAAAAGATGATGACCCAAACTTGTCAAACTTGTACAACCTGGTAATATCATTAGCAATTCAAGTTTATAGGAAATGATTAGGATATTTTAAATCCTTGATTACAAATTGGTGAGGTGAACAATCTATGGTTTTACGTTCACTTGAATGAGTGATCTGATACAATGAGAGAAGGTTGTGGGAAAGACTTGGAATGCATAATACATCATTGAAATGACCATTATCTACCCGAAATACTCCAGATCCTACAACACTAAGAGATCTATCATCATCAACAAATATTTTCTTGGTGTTACATTCTTATCCATATTATAAGATGTTCCATAATCAATAAGCCATTCATCAGAAGAAGAAGTACAAGTTTCATTGAAGGAGAAATCGGAAGCAAAAAGTGCATTTCCATGAGAAGAAGAAGAAGAAGAATCAATATTGATATTGTGCTTCTTCATCATTGCTTCTAATACTTCCATGTTTTTAAAAAATTTATACTCCACATGACCATGTTTTCCACAAAAATTGCAATGTCTGTCAGTCTTATTGCTTTTGGATTTTTCTCCTTTGTCACCATTAGGAGTAGAAGATGGCTGAGAGGGTTTGAGACCCTTGTTTTTCTTGTTGTTGTGGCAAGGATGTTTCTTCTTGGGATTGTTGGATTTATCTTTATGTTGAGACACTAAGGCTTTGTTATTTGTACCTACAATGTTGATCAATCCAAGTTGCACAAGATTATCTTGCTCTTGAATCAAGGCATCACAAAAAGACTCAAGAGAGGGTTCTTTATAAGCACTCCCTAGAGATTCTATGGTGGCATAAAACGTAGATACAAAAGAAAAATATGCACTACCTTTCTTAGAAAGAATAAAATATATGCATCGACCTTCCTTCATATCTAGTTTGTAGTCTATACATAAAATCCTAAGTGTTTTGAACTTAGATAAATAATCTTCAACATAAGGAATATCACAATCTTCATCAGAGGGCATTGATTCCTTGAAGGTGAAACCTTAAATAAGGAGATATGGATATTTTTATTAGTCCACGTGATTCATCACTCTTATTATCCCATTTGACTTTATTTTCATCATCAATGGGTTTTTGTTCTTTTCCCAAGGTAACCAGGTATGATCATTTACTTCTTATTACATCCTTCATATGGGATTTCCATGAGAAGTAGTTGGTACTGGTAAGCAAAAGATCATTGGGATAAGACATATTAAATATGTAGAGAATATGGATTTAAACACTGAAAGTGATGGTCTAAATGGAAAGCACTTGAAAAAATAGGTTGTTTAAAAAAATGACACTAAAAATGAACTTTGGATGTGAAAGTTATGACCTTTTGAAAAAAGGAATAAACGATAACCAAAGAGCCATGTGGAAAGTAAAATTTGGTCCACATGATGATGTTCCTCCTTATCTAAATTTTCCTATAAGCTCACTTTTACAAATAAGTTACTTATGAAATGATTCACATTTATTCTATAAAAGTGGGCATCACTTTTACAATGAAGTTACTTTGTAAATTAAAGTTGCATGCAAAAAGAGTAACTAAAAAGAATATTAAAGCTACTTATAGTGATTCATTTTTATAAAGTAAGTAAAATGCACTTTACAATGAATGCATGAACGTTTTAAAAAAAATAATGAAAAAGAGACATGAACTCAATACGTCTTACTTAATAAAACAACTTTCAACCGAGTGAGCTAGTGCAAAATACATTATAATCTTAAAGAGGATGGGGGTTGTTGTTGTTGTTGTGTAAGATAACCTTGAAGTGTGTGCTAAGAAAAAAATATTTTCATGCATTCACATACACAAAAACAAAATTCTTCACGACAACAACAAGGGTTAGATCTCGGTTAGCTTACCCAGAAAATGAAAGTTTTCCTGTTGTTTCTAATTTGTCGAGATCACACAGAGTGTGCGACAAAGAGAGTGTGCAACAAAGAGAATACACATACAAGAAAACACTTTTTGTTATTTTTTTGATTTGATAAGATTGCACAAATCTCGGGAAAAAAATCATACGCATACTAGAAAGATTAGCAACCCATAAACTAAAAAAAAAATTGAAATATTATCTCTATAAATTTTTTAAAAGGGAGTATTCAAGATTTATACCTCCAGATCTTAATGAAATGTTTGTATCCTGGGAAAACATAAACCTTTTCAAGTGAAAACAATTTTTTTCCTAACAGAAATGAGCGCTACAGATGTGATGGAATAGTCCTCTTGGCCCAAAAATGTACAGAAATAGTAGAACCCAAGGATGAGACAACAACTTCAAGATCTTGATCTACAATGAGAGAGAGTCTTCATTTTTTCTTTGATACCATGTTCGACAACACAGGTATGTTGGCATGTTTAACAGACAGTGTGTGCTTGTCATTGATGTCAAGATCAGAGTGTGCATTGATGGAAAAACAGGAACAACGTAAGCTAAGGAGGATTAGCACAAAGTCGCACGCAGTGTGTAGGTGTGCACCAAGGACGAGGTTAACTCATTGCCAAATCTCAAGAGAGATAGCGTACTCAGGATCTCAGGCGAATCAAAGGTCGAGGCCTTTGACACTTAGAAATTCTTCTAAGTAAGGAGGATGTGTAAGCTCGGGCAGAGAAGCAACATTGATTGTTGGATCCCATTCAGAATTCTCGATGACCATCAGATCTGAATCCAGACAGGAGGAGCGCAAAGATGGAGGACAGATCTCTGGCGTTAGATCTGAGCGCAGGGCCCGACCATCGATGGATCAGGAAGAACCTGCACGTTCTTTAAAGTGAAAGATCGAAGCGGTGGTCCAACTCCATTTCGGATTTTTGGCTATCGTGGTTTTGGGTGTCGGAAGTTGGAAGTTGGAGTGTCGAAACACTTTGCAACAATAATGTTGAAATCGCGATATGCGAAATTGCGATATGATATGAGTCGTTGAATCAAGATCAGATCTGGACCGTCGAATCATAAGACATGTGGCGAAAGATCGTCATGTCACTGACTGGAAATTCAAAGGAACGGGGTTCCCTAACCTCTCAAATTCGCGATATGCGAAATCACGAAACTATCTTAACCGTCAGATTGAGTTTTGTTCTAGACCGTTGATCCAGCTCTAGCTCAGAGTCTCGCCTATCACGACTTGGAGTGACGAGAACCTCCATCTAAGGAACAACGAGATGCGAGATCGCGAAAAGATCAGGACCGTCAGATAACCAAGAATGTGGACCATTGATTTGAGCTCCATCTCAGAGCTTCGCCTATCACGACTTGGAGTGACGAGAACCTCCATCACAGGAATCGCAAGATGCGAACTCACGATAAGATATGGGTCGTCAATACACCAAGATTCTGGACCGTTGATCCGACTCCATTTCAGAGTTTCGCGAATCGCGACTTGGAGAGGCAAGAAACATAACCACATGAGTTCTGAAATGACGAAACACAAAATTGTGAAATACTTTAAGGCTTGTGGTCTCAGTCGGTGGTCACACCATCGAAGAGCTGAAGAAAAGAGTACGTGCAGACAAGCTCCTTTTCGGCATTTCGGGGATCGTGACTTGGAAATTTGAGAAACTTCACAATGGAATTAACGAAAAGGCGAAATGCGAAATCATGAAAATCACATTATGAACAAGTGCTTGGTCATGGCCATGGTCATATCAAGGAAGGAGCTAGCGCAGAAAATCTTCGTTTCAGAGTTTCAGAGATCGCGACATGGAGACTCAAGATGTCTCATCGCAGAATCTTCGAATCGCGAAAGTGAAAAATGGGTAAATAACGCAAGAACCCATTAGAGTTAATCCAATGATGGAAGTGAACATGAGCATGGTCGAAGGGCTAATGTTGATCCTCACAGTGTAACTACTAGAAACCATTGATGGTTTCTATCAGAGGAGGCGAAGAGACTTCTGTGTGATTTCCAGAGGAGTTGAAGAGTTACAAGGAATATGCCAGTGGAATGAAGACGATTCATGGAGGAAATTGACAGCTGGATGAGGGTTGGAGCTTGTAACTGAAACAGAAAGGATGAGCTCGACTGTAATAGAGAAGACGAAGAGTCTCATCTGCCAGAGAGAAAAAGGAATCTCGGCATAACACCTAGTGATGATAGACACAAGGGTTGAACTGCCAGAGAAGCTGAAGAGTCGCGATGATGATCAGGCAGAGCACTTGAGATGTGGAGGAAATTGGCGCGGTGTGAGCATGCATAGGAATGGTGAATATTGCATGCACAAGGTGCACATAAGCTATATATACACGGTATAGAGAAGAGATGTGGTTGTTGTTGTTGTTGGAGTTGTTGTGGATGTTGTTGTTGAAGGTGATTCATGCGTGAAGAAGGAGCAGAGTGCAGCAGCTGAATAGAACAGAAGAAGAACTATGCAGTGAATGGACATGGCACATATAGCATAAAAAGAAGAAGAACAGAATGGGCAGGGGATGCATGCTGGAAGACAGTGAGGAAGTCTGAGTAGCAAAATCTTGCAGAATAGTGATTAGACTGGTAAGATGTTATTGAACACTATATCACTATAATAGGTTTTAGTGTTTCATATTCATAATCCAGGGTGGTTGGGAGGTGCTAAGGAGGACTGGTGTCCTTAGAGGTTCAAGTGGGTGCTTGAACACAGGGAGTTGGTGCTTCCTTCTAGTTGGTGCTAGAGAAACCAGGGAGTTGGTGCTTCCTTCTAGTGGGTGCTA
>JZKD02S0672689.1:44577-56657 GCA_000966675.3 Picea glauca | reverse complement strand
CTAGACCACTTACTGCCCACGTATCCCACTGACACCTGTTCCCCACTCTGTCTCTCTCTTCTTCTTGTTGCATCTCCCTCTCCCCCTCCACCTTTCGCTACCGCACACATGTCCTCCACTCACTGTCCCACTTTCATACCTCACCCTCTTACCTCTTTCCATGTGTCTTCCACTCACCCCCATGTCATATATCCTTTCCGCTTATGCCTCTCTCCCCCTGCCATATGTCTCCCACATCCTATACCTCAACGCCGGTGTTCTGTCACCCATGATTTCTAATCATTTCCTCATTGATTGTAGCTTTCCACCTGGCCACCAAGAATACACCATGGCTCATTGATCTATCACTAATATCCTCATCATCATCCTTCATTCGCCTACCTGTATTCCCGAAAAAACATCCAACAAAGAACAGATGACGAAAGAGAGGCCGCCACATATTCCAAGTCCAGGCGTTGACTCTGCTCACTCAGATCCCAATGAAGCAGTTAATGAAAACATAGAAGGTGGGTGAGACATTGTCTCCTTCCATAAATGGAAGGTTGGAAAGGGACAAATTGTAGAAGAATATTGTCAGTCCATTCTTACAGAGATTGCATCTGACAGAAGACTACATGGGCAGTCTGACCAACGTCTGCATGCGCAACCTGATAGAGAAGCTCATCAATGAAAATCTTTGAAATAATGACAGGATCGCCTCAGGTAGTCGGAGCCAGTTCAGAGTATATGTAGGCATTTTTTCCATTTTGTTTAGGGTCGATGGTTTACCTATGCCCTCACATTGTAATGTTTAAATGAAGCTCTGGTTCTTCTAGTTATGTATCTGTATTTGAGACTTCTTGTTTAATGAAAGTTAGATTCCTTTCCATTTCTCTGTAACAGTTGTGTTAGAACACTCGGGCATGGATGATCTAGTCGAGGGTAGTTATGTTTTTGTGATGTAGGTTTGATCATAGGGACATTGCGACCAGTTTTTATCAGTCTCTTGTGTTGTCTTTTCCCTCCAAAACTAAATGAATCGGGCATGGATGATCCAGTCGAGTTGTTCTTAATGAATTGTGATGTATGTTTGATTTCAGTTCAGTGATAATTTCATTTAGTTCCCTAAAAATATGAACCAAGAGGATCTTGTCTTATGAGTTTTTCTCCATAGGATGTTGGAAGGCCAGATGTCCACAGCAGAACTCTTCATTCTCCTCAAATTTCTTCCCCCCACTCACCCTTACTACAAATTACTGACCAAAGTTAGATCAAGACCTTATCTTCTTATACATACCAACCCAGTTTTTTGAGTTAAAGTGATATAATCCTGAGTCTGCGTCCATTAGACCCCCATTTAAATTTATTCATTGTGACATACAAACTGATGGGTACTAGCTTACCTCTGCTACAATCAGGATCTGACTTCTAGTGCTAACATTTATGGCATCGTTGTTGGGGACAAATTGAAGATTTTACCTGGGTTTGAACGACAAGGCTTACTAGTTCTGAAGGTGCATCAGAACTCAGTACATCAAAGATTTCAACCGTGCACCTGGAGACTCCACTATTTCAGTTGTGGCTTCCATAGGCAGACACACGAGATCTACTCCACAGCTACCTTTAGTGACACTTGAAACTGATTTAGAGAAAATTATCAGAAGACAAAAGACCTTTTAGGAGGGTACTTCTACTGTTGAACCAGGTGATTCTGGTAATTTTCATTATCCTCCTTTAGAAACTCCAGTAGTTGTTTCTCATTTTCCTATTACACCATCTATTGGAGCTTCTAGAAGTTTAAATTTTTGGAGTTTTCCTGATGATTTCCCCTCTCCCAGTTTCAATACTCCTCCTCCTGTCAAATTTTTCTCTTTTGCAGAGAAGGAAATATCTATTCCATCAAGCCCTGTATCTTTTTCCTCAAATCCTCTATTGTTTCCCTTTCCTCCCAGAGGCTCAGTTCCACTCTCCCTGGTCCGACCTCCATCTCCTCCTAGTTCTCCTCCAGCTATCATCCCTATGGAAAGTGATAATATCCCTAGGAACAGAATGGATGCCATAGTGGCTGAAAGATATGCCCCTCTGATCTTACCTCATCCCATGAATTCTCTCCCTACTGGAGACTACCTGAAATACATGCCCAAATTTACAGGAGAAGAAGATATAACTACTGAAGAACACCTTTCTTCCTTCTACAGTTATGCATAACATTTAAACATTGAAAATGAGGATGTCTGGACAAGAGTCTTTATCCAGAGCCTTGATGGTGAGGCTAGGAAATGGTTAAGGGGATTGCCCCCTGGATCAATTGTTGGGATTGAGGCTTTAGATGATGTTTTGTTGATACAATGGGGGGATAAAAAATACTTTATGTATTGTATCACAGAATTTGGGTCCCTAAAAAGAAAAGAGAGAGAATCTATCTTTGATTTCTCCAAAAGATTCAACAAAATGTACAATAAGATCCCTGTTGAGGTAAATCCTACAGAATCCTCTGCTAAAATTACTTATGCTAGTGCTTTCAACCCTGATTTCTTCCTCCTGTTAAGAGAGAGAAGAGATACTTCCTTGTCTCGTATGCAAGATGCAGCCCTGGAAGTAGAGTTCGATATATTGGCAGTTGATAGACTTAGGAATAAAACTGATAGAGATAGAGGAAGGGGGAGATCTAAAGCTTCGACCTCTGGTTCCTCTACATCCCATCCTCAAGTAGAGGAATTGACCAAGATGGTAAAATCGCTTTCTGCAGAGATGGAGAAGATGAAATTTGAAGGGAAGTAGAGTTATAAGAGTGCTCAAAATACTTAAAACAGAGGCAACTTCAGAAGACCAAACAATATCCCTTAGATACTTCCAAGAGATCCTAGAAACAAAGATAGGGACGATCAGAAAATCCAAACCCCTCTCCAAAATAATATTGTTGTTGATGTAGAAGGAGAGGAGGAATAGATTGACCCTGAAATCCATTGCCTTGGAGACACCTCCCCATTCCCCCATTTGATCCAATCTGCATATGAGGAGTCCCTTATGGACAGCCAAATAAATGAGCTAAATAAAGGGGAGAAGACCAATAATAGTCCCAATAAATATAATCTCGGGTCTAAGAAGAAAGAAGGGAAGTCCGACATGCCTAATCATCCTTCCAGAGCAGAGAAACTTTCCAAAGATGCAACAAACAACATCAAGGAGAAGAAAGCACAGAACCCCTCACCAATTGCCAAAGGTCTTGTCCCAGAAGTGAGGGAAATTTTTAAACCCCCCTCCTATTTTATCTTTGAGCACGAGATTCAAAAGATTAGGATCCCAGTACCCCTTTCAGAGCTAGTCAAGCATGAAAATTTCAAAAAATCCCTCTCTAAAATTTTACAATCTGAGCCTACATCTCACTCCTCAGATGAAAATCCAGTAGTCATTTTAGGTCCCATTATAGAAGATGGATATGATTCATCCCCTCCCTTCTATACATATCTAAACATATAGGAGAAGGTCCTGCATAATTGTTTGATGGACTCAGGAGCTTATCATAATCTCATGCCTAAATCTGTCATGGATGAACTTGGATTAGAAATCACAAAGAATTACCATGACCTGTATTCTTTTGATTCTAGGAAAGTGCAGTGTCTTGGGGTCATCAAAGATCTAGTTGTGACCTTGTTTCAGTTGCCCATGAAAAGTGTGGTAATGGATATCGTGGTGGTTGATGTTCCCCCCAAGTTTGGCATGTTGTTGTCAAGATCTTGGATAAAGAGACTTGGAGGAACATTGCAGATGGACCTCACATATGCTACCATTCATGTGTTCGGAGGGGAGCATAGAAGACTATACAGAGAAGCTCAGTTGTCCTACATTATCAGTGATGAATCTAACCCCACCAAGCATCATATTTCTTCCCTTGATGCTGATTTGGGATCCATCTTATTGCAACTCACTGATTCCCCTGAACCCCCTCTTAAAATTAGAAAGCAATCCCTCACTCTCTGTGAAGATTCTCCTCTTATTACCTTTGTTTGGAAAATGTTCTTTGATGCAGCCTCTTCTAGAGATGGTGTTGGTGATGGAGTGGTCCTTGTTTCACCTGTTCAAGAGATCATATCTCTATCCTACAAGTTATAATTTGAAGCTACCAACAATGTGGCAGAGTATGAAGCTCTTGTTTTGGGTTTGAGGGATGCAAAGGACATGGCAATTAAAGAGATATCAGTGTTTGGGGATGCCGAGTTAATTGTCCACCAGATTAGAAATATTTATCAAGCCAAGAACCCCCAACTTAGAAGTTACAGAAATGAAGTCTGGGATCTAATCGACAATTTTTTCTTGGCTTTCAACATTGCATTTGTTCCAAGGGAGGAGAATGCCATGGATGATTCTTTGGCTGGTTCAGTAAGAAATTTCAGAGTTCCCTTGTCGCCTAAGCTCGGGTATGATGTAGAAGTGAAATTCTAACCCTCTATACATGACAATGTCAAGCATTGGAAAGTGTTTGGGGATGATCCTGATATCAAGAAATTCCTAGAGACTGTTGATGAGTTTTCTGCATTACACATTGATCAAGATCCTGATTCTAAAATAAATCCTCATGCTGATGTTTTTCTGAACAAGAGTGCTAATCATCATATTGTCCAGTTGCCCAACAATCATATCCCAAAGAGACTAGTTCCTTTGGAAATACTATTTGACATAAATGATGTGGCAGTCAAAGGTAAAGTTTCAAATAAGGATGTTGATGTAGCTGAGTGCAATATTGGCACAAAGAAGTATCCAAAATTTGTCAGGTTGTCAAGCAGCTTGTCAAGGGAGCAAAGGGCAGAGTACACTGAGCTATTAAGAGAATTTGTTGATGTGTTTGCCTATACATGTGAAGACCTCAGAACATACAACATAAGTTTCATTGAACATAAGATCCCATTGAAAGAGGCGGCCAAACCATTTAGGCAGAAATTAAGACAAATAAATCCTATGTTGTTGCCTATTATGGAAAGGGAAGTAAGGAAGCTGCTAGATGCCCAGATCATTGTCCCTTTGAGATATTTTGAATGGGTGGCCAACCTGGTCCCAGTAAGGAAGAAGAATGGATAAATCAAACTATGTGTCGATTTTAGGAACCTGAACAGAATCTCTAAGAAGGAAAATTACCCTTTGCCAGAGATGGAACACATATTGCAGAGGGTGATAGGTGCATCCAAGATTTCCATGATTGATGGATTTTTTGGCTATAATCATATCTATGTCCTTCCTGAAGACAGAGAGAAGACAACCTTCACCACTCCTTGGGGCACATTCATGTATGCCAAAATTCCCTTTGGACTGATGAACACAGGAGCAACCTTTCAGCGAGATATGGACATCGCCTTCATTAGAGAAAGGGATAAATTTGTAGTCATATACCTGGATGACATTACAGTTTTTTCCAAGTCTAATAAATAACATTGTCGTCATCTGAGAATGGTCTTCTCAAAATGCAGAAAATTCGATCTCTACCTTAATCTCAAAAAGTCATTGTTTGCCATGCGAGAGGGAAAATTGTTGGGACACATAGTATCAACTGAAGGGGTTAGGATTGAATCGAGTAGGGTGGAAGCTATCCAAACCTTGTCACTTCCCAGATCCAAGAAGGAAGTCCAGTCCTTCTTGGGCAAAATTAATTTTTTGAGGAGGTTTGTTTCAAATTTTTTTGAATTGGTAAATCATATCACAACTATTCTCAGTAAGGGGAATGAAGTAAAATGGACTATTGAGTCCAGAGAATCCTTCAACCAAATAAAGAAGGCATTGACTGAGGCACCTGTGCTAATCAGTGTTGATTACTCCAAGGATTTTCTGATTTTTCCTTTGCCTCTTTTGACACAGTAGCAGTTGTTTTGTTGCAGAAGAATGTTGAAGGGTTGGAGCAACCTATTTCCTTTTTCAGCAGTGCACCAAGGGACGTTGAGACCAGATATGACATCATGGAGAAGCAAGCATATTCCCTAGTGAAATATCTCAAATATTTTAGAGTCTATGTTCTACATTCAAAGATCATCGCATATGTCCCTTCAGCTTCGGTGAAGGACATTCTTATCCATCTTGACATAGATGGAAAAAGAAGCAAGTGGATTGCCAAGATCCTGGAATTTGATCTAGAAATAAAGCCCACCAAGCTAGTTAAAGGATAGGGTTTAACCAAGTTGTTGGCTAAGCCTAATTACAAATATTTTGGGGTTAACTTCATCAACACTTGCTTAGAAAATCAACAAGATGAGTTGTCCAATAAAATTTCTTAGGACAACCCTACATTGGCAGAATGTGCTTTGTACAAAGACATCATATTTTTTATGCAAGAGTTAAGGCCCCCTGATGGAATGGGGAAGAGAAAGGCTAGAGCCTTAAATCTCAAAGCAATTAGATGTTTCCTTATGGATCAGGTCTTGTACTGGAAAGACCCTCTAGGAGTGCTTCTGAGATGTTTAGACCCACAAGAAGCCCAAAAAATTATGTTTGATTTTCATGATAGCCTATGTGGGGGTCATCATTTCTGGAGAACCACAACATATAAAATTCTCAGGGCTGGATATTTCTGGCCTGCTCTTTTCACTGATGTCTACACAAAAATCAATTCTTGTGGACACATCCCTTGTGGAGAGCACATGAGGACATGTCAAGGGAGTTGACCTTGATGTCACACACTATGGGGAGTTGACCCTAGTGTTTCTAGAGGGAGTAGCACTAGAATTACACATGGACGTGCCATGTGTGACAGGGATTCTCCAAATCGTACTCCTCTATGACTGAGTTGAGTTTATCTGTGAGAACACTTATCCGAGAAAGGATAAGTGGGTTTGGGCTTATAGCCCAAACGTCCCTTGTGGAGAGAACATGAGGACATGTCAAGGGAGTTGACCTTGATGTAAAATACTATGGGGAGTTGACCCTAGTATTTCTAGAGGGAGTATCCTCTAGAAGTCCACATGGGAGCGCCATGTGTGACTTACTTTTTGCTACAATGCATTGATTAAGAAACAAGTGGACCAGCTCCTAGATTGGGTTGCAGACCAAGGGAGATAGGATGCATTTATCACAAACATGTACTTGTGGTAAATGAGCCCAGACGTAGTCCTTCCTTGATCATTGTTAATGCTCTGTAAATTCCAAGAGGTTGCTAGAAAAGAAGAAATATACGAGAGGTAACTTTATCCAACCACTTTGAAACTGGAATCTAGCCCTAGCAGTTTCAAAGAGGGATCTTTCTGTATGATTTAGCTATGTTCTATCTTTAATATATTAGGCTAGTTATATAAAATAAGATTAACTGTTTTGTTGTTTTTGTTGAGTTGGCTGAAGGGGGATTTACGCATCCATTGGGCTATGGGGTCTATGTTATAAATATAGAAATCTAAACTAGAAACAAAAGATTATTTTCACAGGGCAAGATAATGCATTCACTGGATTCTTTTAGCAGTAAAATGATGAATAGCGGAAAAGACGAGAAAATCAATTAAAATGAAGAAGCATTTAAGAATTTCTTCACTGTAATATTAGAAGATAAACATTAAAATCTTTCAAAGTCTGAAACAGGGTATACAAAGATAAATCCTGCAACATGCATTACTTTTAAAAGATTTAGATTTGAAAACAATATGACAATTGAGCAAGAGATACATTCAACATAGAAAAGAAATCATCACCAATGAATAACACGTGAGAATCATGTGAAAAATGTCTCTTTGTATTACTGGAAGATCTCTTGGTAAAAATTACAGTCTTGTAGCTTGCAAGGCGTAAAGATCAACCCTCGGTACTTCAAAGTTTGAAGTATTTATAACCAAAATTACATACGACCCTGTCATTAAAGATCAGGACGTGGAAAATATAAATTTAGCTAACTAACTTAACAAGATACAAAAATTTAGGAAACTGCTTGATGACGTGTTGAAACTTCATGTTGATTTCGGGGGTGAACCGTTGGTGAGGCCTCTGCACGACCTCGTCTGACTGGATAGTTGACTCGGCTTGGACACCTCACTGACTACTCGATCAGATTGCAAAGCTCTTCCCATCGAAGGTGACTGGGAACGTTGACTTTGAGCAATATTTGGTATACTTCATCCATCTCTGTGTACTTGGCAAAAGTTGGCTTGATGATGAAAATGTACCAAATCTCATGTTGTATACTGATGTCTAACTGTAAAGCATCTAAGAATGCCTTGCCCGTGATACTTCCTTGTATTCCTAATAATTTTGAGTTATCCTTAGCCACAGTGGCTAGTTTCTTTTTGTAATCAGCAAGCGTCATTGATTTGTCATTTATAACTCTCATACCATGAAGGCCTTTCTTCTGCAGAGCTTTGATCTTGCTGAAAAATATTTGCACTCCTGTGTCCATGGTCTGGACCTTTTCCCCCAGCTGTAGCATCAATCCTCTCTTGGTCGGGACCCTCTTCACCTCAAGGATGGTATCTGTCCCATCTTCAATCTTCAACTCCTCTAGCTCCTCCCTGGTTTTGGAATTCAGAAATTTGATGATCTCAACAGCTTCTGTGGGCATCTCTCCCAGTTCTGCTCTTATCTTCTCGATAGCTTGCTGACTTCTTTGCACCGGCTTGTTTTTCTCGAACCTCATTTGTATCATCGTCCATATTTCATTCATGGACTTGGTGATGTCCATCCAGACACTTTCTTTGACCTCAGCCAGTGTTTTTCCTACCACTGTTTGCTTCTGAAGTTGTTGCAATTCCTGTTTGAGCTGGTCTGATGTTTGTTTTTCCCTGGAGTAGCTAGTTTGGTAAGAAGACTTGAGTTCCTAAAGGTTCTCAATCTCCTTTTTGAGTCTGCTAATCTCTGACTCTTGCAAATTCATTTCTACCATGGATTTAGCCAGTTCAATAGTCTTCTCCAGGGTTGTTAGTGGAGTTGTCGAGGGAATTTCTGCTACAGACGTTGTGCTCACTCCTGTGAGTGGAACTTTGCTCAGCAGAATGACATCCATGGGCTTTGACTGCTCCTTTTCTTTCACTAGTTTTTCCAACTCCGCTTCCATTTCCTTCAACTGTGCATTATGCTCCATGATGAGCTTGAGCATCTCATCTTTTTCCCCTTCTGTCTCCATTATTTCCTTTTCCTGTGAATCTTTTGTTGGTGGAAATTTCAACTATTTCCTCAGAGATGCAATATTTGCATTTTTCTTTTTGAGCATCTCCTCGACTGCTTTCACATTTGAGGTATCATATCTGACCTTGAGGACTAGCTCTTCCAATGTCTTAATCCTGTTATCCTTGGAAAAGGATGATATTTTTTCTAACTTCAGTTGTGTCTGGACATTGCTCAGAGATACCTGTAACTTGGAGGCAACAGTAGAAGCATGTGCCAAAGTGGAGAAAACCATTTCTCCAGTTTTCTTGTGCAGATCTATTTGATCAGCTGGATGCACATGTTTAGTCGGACATTCAAATGTTTCCCTCTTGTAATCGGTGATTACTTTCAGGTCTGGCACCTGTGCTTGCAGAAATGCCATGTGCATTCTACCCTTCTCAATGTCGAATGCAGATAGTAATCTGTGTTGTGCAGTTGATGTTTGCTTCTAGAACTGAGCATATGTGTTGTTGGTTAGCGTCTGTTTTTTCTTTCTGATCAAATCATTCTTCTCAAAAATACTCAATTTCGGTCCTATTTGTACTCGACTGGTTGGCTGGTGGAGTATCTGTAGGCTTCTTGGGAAACACTGTAGTCATGATTTGTTTACTGCTTGTACTAAGGAACGACCGATAAACCTCCATAGTTGCAGTGGATTGAATTCTCTTTTCACTAACCATGTCGGGTGTCTGACTGGTTTTTGGCCTCTTGGTATGTAGTTGGAACTCTTTTGATGATACTTCAGTGATGGAAGGTGAAATTTCCTACCTAGGCCTTTTCTCCTTGGGAGCCTGTGGTGTAGTTGTCTATGAGACAATGACCAAAAGGTCCTGTTGTTCTGTCTCAACCAGAGTGTTTGGCTCCCATTCTGTCTGGTTGGCGAACTTCTCTATCTCAGGCCTGGATGTGTGGACACATGGGATATTCTTATTCTTAACTCTCATCTCTGAAATTATTCTGCAGGGGTCATAGTGCCATATGAAGCTAGAAAAAAAATTCATTTCTTTAAGCAATCTGTCTGCTTCCTCCCCGGCACCTCAGCTATTGCAGATGAAAGACCCAATCTACCCTTTGATTCCGAGTTGTTGCTTCTTCTTCAGAGACACAAAATGTATGTCATCTAAATTGATTATTTGTCTTATGTACACTAGGGAAACTATCCTCATGGGCAAATACTTGGGCAACTTGTATGGATCCAATTCACACCCATACACTCTGATGTCTGTGTGGTCCTGGTATAGGTACCAGTCTCCCATTTTTGCAAGATCCGAGAGGTGTAGGATCCTCTGAATTTCCTCGTTTATTCTCGGCTCAGGTCTTCCACTAGGTATGCTCACCACGGGATGGTAGAACTTCTCGATAAATTGTTTGAAGTTGAATTTTGTAGAGTTGTGTCTGAACAACGAAGTCCACATTGTCACCGCCTGTGGCCTTCCATCCTTGTCCATCTTCTGCATCGAAAAGGATAATTTGTCCGCTTGAAATAATAGAAACATGTAAGCCAGTATTGAGGAATACCGGAACATGCCTTCTGTGGAAAAATTTGAGAATTGTTCATGAATGTTGTCTGCCAGGAAGGCGCTATAGTCGAACTGAGTGGTGGGTTTCTCATCTATGGAGAAGATGGACAGAAAACTCAATATGGGTTCATCCACCCACTGATCCGAAAAATACCCGAGGAGGGCACAGAGCGACGAGATGACCTGGTTTCCCATCACTGAGAACAGGGATGAAGGATATGGGGGATTTGTAGTGGGGAGCTGAGCGGCCTATGGGAGAAAAAGATCGAAAATCTGAGCTATTTGGCGGAAAGATAATTTCTGATACAGTTCTGTGATAATTTCAAGATTGAACGGTGAGACAGATTCGGCTCTGGGTATCTGCATCATATGGTCAATGGTTTCAGGTTTAATGAGGAAAGGAATTTCTCTTGATAAAGAAACTACAACTCTTTGGTCGGGAAGGTAATGAGCTCGGCATTTGAGGGCGAATTAGGGGAAATGGTGAACCTGTGGGAAAAGATACAGGGGAAGGTTTGACTCCCAGAGCCCAATTTCATCGCTCTAGTCAAGGAAAACATCTTTGAGCCATGACTGCAAGTCCGCGAAGTCGAACTCGCATCTGGTGTCTACGATTAAATGGTCTTTGTCGGCCAGATGGATCCTGTAGAGGTTGACAGGGGGCAAGAGGAAAGGATTTTCCTCAGCTTCTGTTCTTTTTTATTTTGGCACCATCGTTGTAAAAATACCTGCAAATCAAACAATCGTTAGTGGGGATGATGGTGGCTTTGGAAAGTTGACTGTAACGGAGAGGAAAATAGGGAAAAAATTATCTGGTGCGGAGACAGGGTGAATGATGAGGGAAAGAAGGGTGAAGGTAGATTTTGAGAAAATGGATACCCGTTGGGCGCGGGAGACAGTTCAGCAGATTAATGGATAGGTTAGAAAATAATAAATGGCCAATGGGTCATTTAGAGCGTGAGATGGCAGGCGACAATGACTGAAGAATACAGCTCGACGATGTGGCGGGAGTTGATTGGGGAGTAACCATGGTGAGAGGACTTGTAAAGGGGGAACAAGGGGAATGGACTGACGGAGTAATGAGATGTGACCTCTAGGGGAAAAATGTGGATAATGACATCATAGGGTGACAAGGTATGTCAGACCTTGGGAGGCGGTGGGAGTATGACCCAATAGATTCTTGCCATGTAGAGATAAAGGGCTCGCTAGAAAAAAATCCATTCCGGACCCCCCCCCCCTCCATTAAAAACATAATGATCAGGGGGGTCAAAAAACAATGAGTCGTCCATCAATGCGCCTACCCTTGGACCATAGATCTGTGCACGCTATTTAAACAACATTCCGGACCCCCCCACCCCCCACCATTAAAGGTAGAACGGTCGGGGGGGTCCGGAATCCAATCTAAGTCGTGGATCTGAGCGCGAACATCTGAGTTGTTCATATATGTGCCTTTGTTATTTTCGATTCCGGACCCCC
>JZKD02S0672689.1:18250-44527 GCA_000966675.3 Picea glauca | reverse complement strand
AACCTAAATCACTTGGCTAAGATTAAACAGTTTAGCCAAGCTTATTCACTACTCCTATCAACATCAATTTAAAAGAACTTGGCCATGCTTGAATGGTATGGACCAAATCATTGTTTTTGCATGGGGCTCTATTGAATTTATTTTATGCCCTCTTTTATTCTTTTTATTTCTTTTCTTTTCTTTTTCTTTTTCTTTTGTCTTTTCTTTTTCTTTTTCTTTTCTTTTCTCAAATTATTAGCAGAATGAACAATCATTTGACAAACAAAAACACTTAAAGAGATAACATTTCAGTCACCAATTGATCCTATAAATTATAGGGTTATAACAGTGGCTCCACCTGGGGATGGTACTCTCCTTGTGAAGTGCCAAGAATCCTGATTCCTGATGTTCTGAAAAACTTTCTCCATAGTTGCCTTTGTTGATTGATTGGTTTTATTTTTGAAAACTAGAAGACAATGTTCAGTGGCTTAGGGCCTTCTCTGTGGGCTTCATCCATATGATCAAATTTATTTCACTCAAAAACTTGTAAACAAAATGAAAATGGTTCGTACAATGGAAAGTGTGACTGCAGGTCCCTACTGAGGAGGTGAATAGTGCTTCAACATTCTGCCATTCACAGGTCCTCCTGACAGATTTGTCCCATCGTTGTTGTTGAGCAAGAAGGCATTATTTCCTCTGAACGCTTGAATTATGAAAGGTACCTTCCATAGACTGCCGAATTTGACATGTTTCCCTTTATCCTCATTTCGGGCATCCCATCTCAGTACTAAGTCACCTAGCTCAAAGTCATCTCTTTAGTTCTTTTGTCAAAGATCTTCTTAATGTTTTATTGGAAAATCTGAGTTTTGTTGTATACTTCTTCTCTGGATTGTTGCAAGTGGATCATCTGGTTTATCCTTCTTTGGGAGTCGTTCGGCTTGGCTTGCATCTATTGCAACAATTTCATGAGAGGAACTCCTAAGGAAGTGGGAAAAACTGCTTCAGTGCCATAGACCAACTGATATGGTGACATACCAATTGACCTCTTGGTGGTCAGTCTGTCGGCCCATAGTGCGAAAACCAACTTGTTATGCCATGATTTTTTGTTTTCTTGCAAAGTCTTCTTAATAATGTTCACCAGGGTCTTATCGGATGACTCCGCCAGCCCATTTCCCTGAGGGTAATAAGCTGTGGAATGACCCAAACCAATATGAATCTAGTTGCAAAAGTCTATGAACTTCTTAGATCGGAAAGCAGCTGCATTATCAGTTATAATATTTCTAGGACATCCAAAACGAGACAAGATATTATTTTCAAGAAATTTAATAATGACAAAATCATTATCTTGTCTGCTTGGTACGGCTTCGATCCATTTTGTGAAATAGTCTGTGGCAGTAAGAATCCACCTGTGCTGGCCGGAAGAGGGAGGATGTATTTCTCTGATAAATTCTAATCCCCATTGCTGGAAAGGAGCTTCAACAGAGATTGGTAATTAGTTGTGGTCTTCCAACTCAAATGACCACCACAGTCTCCTGCATGAAAATCCTGTAATACTTTGTCAACTTCATCTTTTAACAGACAATTCAACAAAATACCTCCAAGATCCTTCCAATATAGATTGCCTTCTAGAATGAAAAATTTTAATGCTTTCAATTTCAAAAACCTAGATTTAATTTTAGTCAAACTAGGGGGAGCTTGTAAGTTATGAAAAACAAATATCAGGTCTGCGTACCATGGAGAGTTCAGAAATACCTCTTTCGCACTTGGAGTCGCCTACTCTCCCTGTTCATCTACTGTAGCTAAGAAATTAATATCAAGAACATGGAAATTGGATTCAACCATTAACTTTGCTAGACCTTGACCTTTAATCAGTTTAGTAGGCTTAATCTCTATGTCATACTCCAGAATGATAGCAATCCATTTTCCTCTTCGGCCATATGGATTGTCATGAGTTAAAATGTCCTTTACTACTGTGTTCATAACATGTGCTATGGTGTGAGAATGGAGAATATATACTCTAAAATCCTTTATGGCTTTTACCAGGGCAAAAGCTTGTGTCTCCATTATTTTATAATTCAAAGTAGCGTCTCTTAATGCTTTACTGAAAAAGGCTATGGGTTGTTCATACCCTTCGTTGTTTTTTCTGTAGAATACTGCTGCAATGGTATGTTCAGAAGCGAAAGAAAAAAGGTAAAAATCTTTGGTGAAATCAGGACTGATCAAGACTCGAGCTTGTGTGAGTGCATGTTTAACTTGTTCAAAAGACTGTTTAGATTCAGTGTCCCATTTTATTTTTGTGTCCTTTTTTAACATGTTTGTGAGGTTCCTGAGAAGCTTGGCCAGGTTAGGTATGAATCTTCTCACAAATTTTATTTTTCCAATGAAAGACTATAACTCCTTGATATTCCTTGGATGTTCTAAATTCTAAATGGCTTCTATTCTGCTGGGATCTATCTTAATTCCATCCTTAGAGATTATGTGCCCCAATAATTTACCTTCCTCTAATCCGAAAAGGCTTTTCTTAGGATTCATAGAAATCCCAAATTTCCTGCATTTCTCAAATACTCGTCTGAGATGTCTTAAGTGCTCGTCGTTGGATTGGGAATACACAGTTACGTCGTCCAGACAAATGACAATAAATTTTTCAAGTTATTCCACAAAAGCGATTTCCATCGCTCTTTGGAAAGTTTCCCCAGCGTTCATCAACCCGAAAGGCATTTTCACGTACATGAAGGTGCCCCAAGGTGTTGTGAAGGTTGTTTTCTCTTGGTCATCTGGGTGAACGAGAACCTGGTTATAGCCTGAAAAACCGTCCAGTAAGGAGATTCGACTGGATCCAACTACCTTTTGTAAGATGTGGTCCATTTTCGACAATGGGTAGTTGTCCTTTAGAGAAACTTTGTTTAGGTTTCGGAAATCAATGCAAAGCCTGATTTCCCCAGACTTATTTCGGGTTGGGACCAGATTTGAAACCCATTTTGAAAATCACAAGAGAAATATGATTTTAGCATCATACATCTTTTTAATTTCTTTTTCTATCAGGGGGAGTAACTTGGGATTGATTCTCCTAAGTTTCTGTCTGAAAGGTTTTTGATCTTCTTTTACCGGGATTCTATGTTGTATGATGCTTATGTCATAAGATTTTAAATCTTCGTATCCCCAAGCAAACACGTCCGCATATTCCTTGAAAATTTCAATGTATTTGAGTTTCTGCTCAGGAGGTAAGGATTTAGAAAGTTTTACTATCCTGAGCTTCTCTTCTGTCCCTATGTTAACATCTTCAATCGCTTTACCACTAGCTTCAATTTTTGGTTTTTTAGATACATCATTAAAATAAAAAAGGTCTTCTAAAGGAACTAAACCCCTAGGTAAAACATTACTCTTTAAATGAAAAACGTCAGATTCTATCTCGTCTTCACCTAACTCTCCTGAATCTATCTTATTTACACTTTCATTTCCAAAATCAGATTTATTTACATTTTCATCCTCGTTTTCTAAGTCTATGTTTGTACACTCAAAATCATTTTTACATTGTAGAAAATCTTCAATTTCGTCATCGTTCCCAAACACCTGCCAGTATTTGATGTTATCTGGGACAGTCGGTCTTCACTTCACCTCCACCGTGTATGGGTGAGTGGAATGAAAAGGTATCTTGCATGTAGCTACTGACGTAGCTAAACCATCTACTAAAATATTATGTCCCCTGGGCATAACCTATAAATCAACTTTAGTGAAACATTTAAGGGCATCCAAAACAACATTCCTATACGCTCTAAGACGAGGATGTTTTGTTGCATACTCACCTTTGATTTGTTTGATAATTAATTCAGAATCATCTCTTACCATGATTTGTTTGGCACCAACTTTCTTTAGAAGTTTCAGACCAAGCATCAAAGCTTCGTACTCGGCAATATTGTTAGTGCATTGAAAATTTAATTTGTAAGAATGGTTTTCTGAATACCTGGATTTGTGATTGTGCAACCAAACTCCTGCTCCAACTCCTTCTTTGCTTACAGCTCCATCGAAGTCCATGCTCCAGAAATCTGCTGGAAATTCTTCACTTATCATGTTTTTCTTTCTTGTTGCCTCAACAATTTCTTGGCCTTCTTCCGGATCAAGTGTATCTTCTTCCAGCTGGGCGATTTTCTCTCCTGTATCTCCATCGTTATACAGGATGAAAGAATCTAAGTAGGAGTGTGCAGAGTACAGAGGATAGTTATGTGGTTTTTCTTGGTTTTTGACCATATATTTCATCAGCGTTTCTCTGTACAATCTTCTTTGTTGCCCAAATACTGGGATGGTGGCATATGACATATCCAATTGCAAAGTACCTTTAAACTTGCCCCCCCAAGACCTGGACAACAACACACCATATTTCGGGGGAATGTCTGCGACCACAACATCCATAACCATGCTTTTTGCCCGAATCTGAACTAGAGTGATACATAAGTCCTTGATCAATCCGATACATCTGACTTTGCTGGAGTCAAAAGAGTGTAAGTCCTTGTAAGGTCTGGTGACCTCGAGTCCCAGTTTTTCCATCATTTCTTTAGGCATCAAGTTATGGGAAGCACCTGAATCTAACATAGCATTATGCAGAATCAATTCGTGTATATTAAGGCTGATGTAAAATGGAGCGACAACACCATTTTCAGTCTGACCATCAACTTCAAGGCCAAACAAGAGTTCAGGTTGATCGTCGATAAGATTTACAGTGTCTGAATGATTCATTGATCCAACAGTTAAGGCCTTCGTGCCTATATTAGGTTCAATGCTAAATGCTTTGATCACCTGCGATCGATAAGCGTCCTTACTCATCAACTCAGAAAGGGGAATGGGAATTTTTACTTTGGCTAATTCCCCTTCGAGGCTAAAAGGAGTAG
Source organism: Picea glauca (assembly GCA_000966675.3). NCBI lineage: Eukaryota > Viridiplantae > Streptophyta > Pinopsida > Pinales > Pinaceae > Picea > Picea glauca. The sequence continues at coordinate 39,665 of JZKD02S0672689.1, read as the reverse complement.
GTGCTCTGCTTTGGCTCAACAATTCTGATTTATCCACCATAGTCTTCTGGGCATAAATATTTGGTGGGTTGGTTGATGAAACCTCGGTCTGCGTTGATCTATGTAAAATGGTAAGGTTTCTTTTTGCTGGAGCTTCAGCATTATCTTTCTCAGGGATATTTTTGGTAGAAGGCTCAGGGTATTTCTTGGTTTCAACCACTTTCTTCTTTTCGGTTACCTTTTTTGGGGAATTTTCATACGTATTCTTACTTCGCAAATTGTATTACCTGTGTACTGTTGTTGGGAAATAATACCCTATGGACTAGCAAGCTAGGGCCAGACTTGCATGCAGATTATGACCTTAAATAAATCACTTTTAACCTACCACCCCAAAACTCCGAACCCCTTTTTCACATACATGCATGGAAAGGAACTACTAACCTTTTTACTGATGTTTGGTGTAGATCCTCCGTTGCGCCTTGCCCGCTTACTTGAGATGCTCCTTCCAAAGTTCACTTGCAATCAAGACAAAACACTACGCATGCATGCTACTTTTCTACTTGAGGGTTAGAAATTAATCATAAATTACAAAAACCACATACAACTCATGCATTGGGATGGGAAAAGGATTCTTTTATTATATTCAAAATGACTCAACTTACAATCAATGTTGAGACCGGCCACCGTTCCTTGATCCTGATCCTGGGCTCCTCCTCTTCTTTGTCCTCCAACTGCTTTGATTGAATTCTTCTTAGGCTTGAGGAAAGGCTAAAGGGTTGGGACAAATGGATTCGGCAATTGGGTAGAGTTTCTTTGCTATCTTTTTTCCCCTTTTTCAAATAGTACCCCTACCCATTCTTTTATAGGCTAGAAGGAGCTAGGGTTTTGGACGAACTCTCGTCCATGCATGGCTGGGAGTTTCAGTTAACTGACCCATATCTTTTTGTCCCGTCGAAAAATTTCCTGTTTTTGTGCTTTGTTAGGTAAACGTGGGCTGTATTAGGCCTACCAGCGTTCCAACGCGTGCAGTAGTAGGCCTGCCAGCATTCCAATGTGTGCAGTAGTGGGTTAGGGCGTGTGTGACTTAACCCAAAAGGATTTTCAAAGAGGTTTCTCGGCAGATGTTTTGGCAATGAAGGGATATGAGTTGGCCTGATGCCAGGTAAGCATGTGTGGTGCAATTTAGGGTTATAACAGATGCCCCCTAATGTGTGAGGTCAGAAGAGCATCTGATGGCTGAAATACATTACCAATATGTACTGATATCCTGAATGAGTGAGCCCAAGAGCCAGGAATCAGGAGGTGTCGTCTGCAAAATAACAAATGTCTCACCGAGGCGGGCATACCCATGCTCGGGATAAAATAGAACCATGCCTACCAATCAAATACATTGTAGATCCATGTCAAATAACTATAAAGAGTAGCCGCGAATAATACACAGCGGAGCTACATCTCGAAATTAGAAAGATATACATATAAAGTATCCATCTCCCAGAAGCCGATTCGGCCTGATGGTTGTACTTCAGAGCTCAAGAAACAACTTCAAAATCTTCTAAACTCGGGTAGGAGTGTAATATGAGTGTACGACTGCACTACCCAGAGGTCTTCGACGGCTCGTCGGTTATGGACTTGATAATCTTGATGATCGGACTGAAGGCTTCAGTGATTTCAAACAAAGACTTGATTGGACGTTCAGGATGGCCGGGTATGCGGACAAGAGACAAATTGCAGAGGGGCCGACTCAGGCTCAGTGACAAACTTCCCTTGGACGATAGCACGACAAGTGATAAGACTCAGACAACATATCTATTAATCATAAGTCTACGAAGCAGGAGGCAACGCAAACTCTCCATATGTTTGGAAGAGTAACCAAACGGTGGAGGACACAACTCTATATAGTGAGCAAAGATTCCTAAGGTCGTACTACATCCCATAGTCTGAAGATCAAACAGACAGATGTGCTTCATCCAAGGGCGACTCATTATGCTGCCAATAAAGAAAATACTTTTCCCATCCTCTTTTTGGGGTATATTTGATTTTTTATTTTTTTTTAGTTTTGTTCTTTTGATGATTTTGAAAAAGAATAAAGGAATATTACGTTACAATGGAGGAACGAGTACTGCAAACATACAAGCTCAAGGCACAAGGACAAGACTGATGTTCTAGGGAAATGATACTCGAGAAAAATCCTCCAGTGGCCAAAGGTGTTAAGATGCAGAAACAAATTGTTACAAGGTTGATGGGTAAGATATGCAAATGCGGTTGATAGAACACACAATGGTAACGTCCTTCGATGTAAGTTTAACGAGCCCAGAGAAGGGAAGCTTGGTGGTTTTTCATATTTAGAGAGTCTGAAAAAGCATAAAAGGAAACTCCATTGGGGTACATTTTTCGACAATAGTCTAGTCGGTTCAAAAAAGGGATAAACTAGCACCGACTAGATGTCAATTCAAAACCATTTTAACGAGTGTGAAAAGGACAAGATCACTCGGATATTTTTTCACTTTTAAGGAGTCTGAAAAAAGCTTAACTATGGACTCCATTAGGAATATTCTTCTGGACCATTTTAACGAGTGTGAAAGAATAAGGTCACTCAGAAATCTTTTCAATTTTAGGGAGTCTGAAAAGAGCTTAACTATGGACTCCGGGGGGGTATCTTTTTCGTAAATTTAGTCCCTCAGGTCCGGAAAAGGGATAAAATTATACCTGAGGATACTCTTCTAAATAATGGGAATTCAATAGAGTGTTCATTTTTTCATACAGTTGACCGTCCGGACCGAAAAAGGGGTAAACTATCGCCGGACAGACGTGACTTCAAATTAAGTTTAACGAGCGTGAAAGGCCACAAGATCGTTCGGCAATCTTTTCATGTTTAGAGGGTCTGAAAAGGGCTTAAAAGGAGACCCGTTATGATTTGGGAGTCCAGAGGGTAAGTCAAAGAGTGAAAAAGACCCATGCAAATGAGGCTCAAACTCATATTCAGGAAAGACTATACGGACTCCCGAGCCTACAGTGTTGTTTGAAAATGGCATGGACACCATAATGCAACCAGGACCTACCTAGGGCATCCATGTTTTGGTAAGCTCTAACACCAAGTCGCGACACTTCTATAGCAGATATGACAGTTTCGTGTCACAACCGGATGGGATCAATCCTATATCATAAGAATAAAAGGCAATGAGATGCAACAGTTGGGATGAAATCCTACCCTATATGCTCAAGTTGATTGTTTTAAAAAAAATATTTATGGACCGTCACTATATTTTTTTTATTTTTCGAAACTCAATAAAAATTGTCCCAATACTTGATCAAATCCCTCCCATATAACTCTTGGATCACTCTAAATGGTTTTTAGTATAAAGAAACTGATAAAGGGGCCCAAAAAAGTGACAAAAAGAGGCCAAAAAGTCTATAAATAGAAGCTGGCAGCTCATTATCACCATTGCTGATTTGGAAATTGACTCTGGAGCCAAAAGTCCCCCTTTGCCAAAGATCGTGATTCCGGGAGCTACAGTGGACGAAACGGACTTCTGCTTGGACCAAGTAAGTACAAACTCCCTTGTCTAGTTATTCCATACCTCATTTTTAGCATTTAGTTGTTTTTTAGGGGTGGGCGTCGACCTCAAAAAGGTCGGCCCTAGGCAAACGCGGGTTGTCCAGGGACAGCCCGCGGGTACCCGCGACTGTCGCCTCTACAGGCCGCGGGTACCCCCCCCGCGTTATGAAAAAACAAGTGGAAATATGAATTGACCCTCTTTTACCTTTTATGTTGGCAGGATGTATGTTCAGTGGAGGGAGAGGGAGCACGAGGCCGCCAATGAGTTAGTGGCTGCAGATCTGAACGTTGTGGCCATGCTGACACAGTGTGGTTTGGTAAAATTATTTTTATTTCCATTTATGCACGTGCAACCAAGGCTACTGAATGCCTTGGTTGATTACTGGCACCCAGATGCAGAGGCATTCATGTTAGAGGGGCAATCCTTGGTGCCCACCACCGAGGACATTTACTTTTTGACTGGCCTCTCGAGGAGAGGGGAACCAGTCAACTTTCAGACATTTCCTGCGGGGCCGAGCAAAGTCTCGGAGCTTATATATGAGTATTGTGTGGCTGGGATCGATCATAGGACTTCCTCGATACCCATTAGTAGGATTACCAGCCTCACCCTACAGACTATTCTATCGCTTATTGGGCGGATTACCGGCTCAGCAGCCGTGCATCAGGCTTCGCGCGCATAGATGAACTATGCGATCCAGTGCATGAATGCACACATTTTTTATTGGAGTACCACATTGTTAGAGTGCATGAAGAGTCAGCTGACAGCATGCCGACAGTGGACACACAGGAACTTCAGGTTTGGGACCATCGTGTGTTCGTTCTTCTTTGAGAGAGTTTTGTGTTTTAGTCCTCGGCTGACAGTACAAGGACGTCTAGCTACTTTCCCCGCAGTATGCAGATGGGCAGCGTTATTTCCGCGATAGGGTGGTGGAAGGACCATAGAGGCCTTCGACGATGAATTTTTTGCTTGGCTGTCACGGCAGATCCCGGCTATTGAGGACTACCCATATGCGGGGATTGATTTTTCCAGAGATCCAGCGATACCAGTGCCTCATGGTAAGGAGCGAGGGGAGATGGGTAAGTCTCCACCTGTGTATGTGTTTTTGTTTGCATATGTAATTTTTATGTCTTTTTGATATATATATCATGTTTTTTGTATACCAGAGTTTTTGATGGGTGAACATTTATTGCATGCAGATGTGGGACCCGTGCGACCTGCCGACTATGCACGAAACAAGCGTCACCCACGGCTAGAAGCCGCAGCTTCCGCCGCTGGAGGAGCAGCAGTAGCCGATAACCTCACATCAGGAGAGGCCGAGAGATTCCTGAGGTGGATTGAGTGGAACTTTACTGCGCTCACTCGCACAGTTCTCATGGCAGAGATAGAGGACCTGCCACCCTCCATGCAGACTCATTTTGTGGGGGCACCTCAGACATGGGTCCGATTTTTTAGGCGTTTATCCCAGGCTGTACATGATTATAACAGAGCCCATAGGCCCTGAGCAGACTTTTAGACTTTTCATGTGCCACGAGCACCGATATGTATATATTTTTTGAGCGCATAAGCCCGGTGACTCGTTATTGTTCCCACTTTTGAGGTGCTTGCGCCCATCTATGTACTCTGAGGCTTTTATGATGTTTATATATGGTTTTTATCTCTTTTTTGTGTCTTATGGATTATGTGTACAAAAATGTATTTACATGTTTATGTTCATGATCTTTTTATATGTGAACAAGATGTCAATCTAAAATGTGATTAGCTAGAGTATCTGTGATTTGACTTAAACTCCTAGGAACATGAAAATATGTAATATAATCAAAGTTGCGTTCCAAGAGACGTACCCTAAGGAATCGTCGGTGTAAAGTTGGGTCATGAACTCGGTATATTTTGTTTAGATGTAACACAACCAGTTGAGCGTCTAGATAGACCCGGAAACGAGAGATACCTAATGACAAAGCGTCACGAAGAAACTCAATAAATGCACTATACTCAGCAACATTATTTGTGGTGTCGCCTAAGCATATCCCTCCGGAAGATAACAATTGACCCTGTGGTGTAAATATTACCTAAGCTGCAGAGGCAAGCCTCTGCGTGTGTCAACTAGCACCGTCCGCATACCCAACGAACACCTTAGACTCACTTGACATCTGCGATATTGACGAAAGATAACATCAATGACACGTCCATAACACTTTTTCCAAAAGAAATGTAAAAAAATAATAGTACAAAGACTATACATATGTTACAAAAAGTTACCCACAGTGACCGTTCTATGAGTAATACTTCTTGAGGTAGAGCCCATTTCTAGGCTCCACCAAAGCATTCCCTTCAAAATTGACCAAACAATAAGCGCCCCTTTTTAACACCTCTTTAATAATGAAGGGTCCGAACCACAAAATTTCTTGCCCCCAGGGGGTCCTTATCTTGGTCGTAGACCAGGACAAGGTCGCCCTCAGAAAAAATCTGAGGACGAACGGACCTATCATATTGACACTTGAACTTACGTTTATGAGCCTCGTTAGCCAGAGCCGCATCGCGACGCTGCTCATCAAGCTGCTCAAGGTGTACTAACCGCTCTTCAAGTGGAGAAGTGTCTGGCAATAATTGTACGGCCAATTTCAGAGATGGGATTTGACACTCGATGGGCAAGACTGCCTCCAGCCCGTAAACAAGTTGGAAAGGTGAGAAACCGGTTGCAGTCTTAACTGATGCTCGGTAAGCCCATAATGCCGAGTATAACATCAAATGCCAGTTTGACTTGGCTGAGTTGATAGTTCGCTGTAGAATTGTCTTAAGAGTTTTGTTTACAGCTTCCACCTGCCCATTGGCTTGGGGGTAGTAAGGTGATGAATGTTCTTGCCGTAACCCAAGCTTTGATGTTAATTTGGACATCATTTGGTTCTGAAAGTGACTGCCATGATCAGTGACAATCTCTCTCAGGACGCAGAACTGTGCTATAATCTGGTTGAATAAGAAGAGAGTTGTTGTCTCTCCATCATCTTTAAACGTTGGCATAGCTTCGACCCATTTAGTGAAGTAGTCGACATCTACGATGATATAGCGGTGCCCCCTAGATGACGGGGGGTTGCATGTAGTGTAATCAATCCCCCACTTAGTGAAGGGATCAACTGTGATGACAGGAAACATAGGAGCTGGATGTGCCCTCATCTTCCAAGAGAAGATTTGGCACGGATGGCACTTCTTGACCGACTCGATACAATCTTTAATAAGTGTGGGCCAGAAGTAACCTTCTCGTAAAATATTTTCGGTTGTCGCCAACCCAGATAAGTGATCGCCACAAGCTCCTGCATGACAATCATTGAGCACTATGACGGCCTCCTCATGAGTGAGACATCGACGCAAGATGCAGTCTACACCTCTTCGATACAACGTATCATCGAGTATGAGATAGTTCTTAGCCTGATGGCGTATCCGCCGACGCTCGTCACAAGAAGCAGAGGTGGGGCACTTCAAAGTATGGAGATAGATTAGTATATCTCCGTACCAAGGGTCTAACGATTCGATCAAAAACATATCCCCCCGGATAGGCGATTCCTCAGGCACAACGTCACCTGACTCAACCGGAAGCTCCAAAATAAGTTCTGCGAAGACCAGTGACTTCTTGGACTTTGTTGAAACGAAGTCTAAGTCAAATTCTTGGAGGAATACCATCCATCTACTGATTTTTCCGCCGATAATTCGTCGTGTCAACATGTACTGGAATGGATTCACGACAGCAACTACGGTGGTCTTGCGAAACAGAACATAGTGACGGAACCGTTGAACAGCATGAACTCCTGCCAACGCAAGTTTTTCGAGATGGGTATAATTAAGTTCCGGTCCTACGAGACCTCGACTTAGGTAATAGATCACGTATTCTGAAAACGAATCATCTTCCTGAACTAAAACCATGCCTATGGTTGACTTTGCGGCAACCAGATATAATAGGAAATCCTTGTTATAATTAGGTGGTCGTAGCAGAGGTGCAGTTGTGAGAGCGTGTTTCAATGCATCGAAAGAGCATTGAGTGGCTTCGTCCCAGAAAAAGGGAACATCTTTCTTCAGTAAACGCATAAAGCCCTTGGTGATTTCGGCATAGTTGGCGATGAAGCATCGTAAGAAGTTCGTCTTACCTTGAAGACTTTGAAATTGTAAGATTGTGCGTGGGGGGGGCAACTGGATTATTGCCTCCACCTTAAGAGGATCCACCATGATCCCTGTGGTTGACACTATGAAACCTAACAAACGTCCTAACGTGACACAAAAGATGCACTTGTTGGGGTTTAAGCGAATCCTAAAGTAGCGACAACGTTCGAAAATTAGTCGGAGGTGCGTAGGATGATCTTTTCTCTTGCGAGAACGTGATGCTAGATCATCTAGATAAGCCTCGACTATATGTTTGAGGTCGTGAAACACAAAAGACATGGCCCGCTGGAAAGTGGCTCCATCATTCTTGAGGCCAAAAGGCATCTTACGATAGGCGAATGTACCCCATGGACAAATGAATGTCATTTTGTGTTGGTCCTCAGGTTTGATTTGGATTTGATTATAGCCCGAAAAACCATCCATGAACGAAAAGGCTTCACAACCGGCACATTCATCAATGCTCTGGTCAATGAATGGAGTTGGATAATTATCTTTTGGACATGCCTTGTTCAAATCATGGAAATCGATACATACACGAATCGTGCCTTGTTTTTTATCGACCGGCACGGGGTTGGACACCCATTGAGTCAAATGAATAGGGTAAATGAACCCTGCCTTGAGCAATTTCTCAACCTCAATCTTAATGGTTGTTGCTTTCCTAGGATTAACTGGACGAAGTTTTTGTCGAACCGGCTTAGCATCAGGGTACGTTGTGATTTCATGTTCAACTATTTTCATATCGATACCTGGCATTTCCTCATAAGACTAGGCAAAAATGTCGCGGAATTATTTGAAAAGATTCGTGTAAATTTGAATCTCTTCGGGGGAGCAATCTGCCCCGACGAAGACATTCTCCACGATGCCAGGGTTGCAGGAGATGTTGATAGGTATGGTTGCAGCGATAGTCTCCATATTGCCCTCAGCATAAATTTCCTGTGTAGCTAAGAGGTTAATAGGACACGGTTGATCTCCCGTCATGGTGATAGTGAATTCCCCTGCCTCGATTCGGTGTAACTCTGGGAGGAAATATGATATGTGATGAAGATCGTCACAAGGTTTGTCCGGACTAGTCATTGCCTCGATTACTTCTTCATCAGAAGGAAAGACTAAGTCTAACGAATCGGTGGTAGCCAGAGAACCCTGAGCCCAAATAGGCTCTGGAAGCGGATCCAACTCTGGTGCGGGAGTCGGATCAGGGTTAGTTGAATCTTGCTGGACCAAAGAGTACGCTACTTCAGCAGCCGACAAGGGCATGGACATGCCGGAGTGCCCTGTCTCATCCATCGTGGATGATGGGGAAGGAAGAATCCACGGATCCTCAAAGTAAGTCATGCGGAACGACGAAACATGAAAAATCTCAGCCTTGTGGTGATTTGATATAAACTTGACATCGTTATGAGGAGGTGGGTAATCAAAGGTACCCATCAAGGATGAGCACAAACCAACTCCTACGTTAATGACACCGGGCTGAGGATTATCAATCATGGGAACCGTGGATGCCCCCAAAGCTGGGTCAGGCCTAGAGAAGGACAATTGATCAATGGTCACTATCCGACCCTCGTGTGGGAACAACAAGACTCGGAAAACTGTAGCAACCACAGCTTGCATAGAATAAGTCCAAATCCTACCTAACAAGAGGTTATAGTCGATGGGAGCATCGACTACCTCGACTTCAACGCACACGGTCTTCCCTCCTAACTACACAGGGAAAGAAGGAATGATGCCATGTGGTCGGAAAGAACGACTGTCGAACGTAGTGAGGAGAGTAGGTTATGGAGACAAAGCGGGCTGACCAATGTCTTTCCAACATGCTAACGACATAACGCAAGTCGAAGCGCCCTCGTCGACCACCGTGCGGAATATGTTCCGTGTAAAAGTTTTCGTGGGGTGAGCCACTACTATCTAAAACGCGACGTGGTAAGGCAGACGAGGTTTTAAGTCGGTCATATCTAACATGATGGTACCCAGGTTACAAGTCTCAGTAGAGACTAAAGCAGTCAACAAGGCTTTCCTCTGAGCAGGGAAACTTTGGAGGACCTCCAAAGCGGACATCGCACAAGGGGTTTGTGATAAATCTTCCACCACAGAGTAATTATGGGCGGCCCTTGCGTTTGGATTGTGAGAAGATTTCTTAAATGCACCCTTTGGGATGCGTGTCATTGTTTCACCCAACGTCTTCTCGATCTGTAGAGGAAGAGATGGGATCTCGACTTCTTTACCCTTCTTAGAGGTGCTTGGTTTACTATAGTCATGCACTCTAGTCATTATTAAAGCATCACCCCTAACCATATATACGTTTGCGGCAGAGGAATTGTTCGTGGGAGGGCAGGTTTCCTGGATGCCCCCCTCGGCACTTGTAGAGGCTTGAGTTAAATTTTGCCTATGCTGAAAGGGATTAGTCAACACGGCTTGTTGTTGCTGTGTGACAAACTTCTAGGCCTCTGTAAGTCGAGGACATTGATGGGTCGGGTGGTCTTCTGCACACAAGTTGCACGGATACCTCGCCTTCCTTTTTTACGTGGTGCCCTCGTCGGCATTATCAGTGGGTTTTTTATCCCCCTTACCCTTCTTACGTTGTTTTGCACGGAGTGTACTTATGATGTTTGGGTAGGAGGAGCTGCCAAAGCAGTAGTCTGGCTGGCCGTTGAGTGTTGTATAGATAACTTTTGCAATTGTTTTATCAATTGCTTAGCAGGCTTGGTTTGTGCCGAACCAACGATACCATCGACATGTGGTCCGACTCTCTGTCTAGTTTTATCCAGTATCGATCGTGGAGCATCCGGCAGGATGTTGTATAATAAACCAGACTGAGAATAGATAACCTCAAACTGTTTAGCCCTCATGATGGAATCTTCTTCGGAGAAAACTCCTGAAGTCGCGACGTCTTTGGATAATTGAGGGACTAAAGACTTAAGGAACCACTCAAGTAGGAATTCTGGTGGAATTGGTACTTTGATAAGACTCTTTCGGCGTCTCCACTCTCGGATATGATCAGAGATATGGTCCATTGTCCTCTGCTCGAAATTAGCTAGCAACTATGTGCCAGCGTCGTATCTCACAGGTAACTGAAAATGGTTAAGGAAGGCCATCGCCAGTTCGCCAAAAGAAGAGTATCTTGAGCGATCAAGCTCGATGTACCACTTTGCGGCACTCCCGATAAGAGTGCGTTGAAACAATCGCAACTGGACGGAGTCATCTTTCAATGAGTTAGATGAACACCAAAGATGGAAAGTAGTCACGTGATCACCTGGATCTTCGTTAGGCTTGGCCTCGAACTTTGGAATGTCCGAAGGCAACTTCGTTGGCATAGGAGGCCAACGTGGACCGTGACAAATAGGATCATTTAACAACCATGTCAAATCTAGCAAGTGTAACGTCGCCAAGAATGGTAGTTTAGGTTGTTGTTGATAGCCTGGAAAAAAGGGTCCTGGAGTTTGAATGGCACCAGGTTGCCAGGAAAAGTTTGGCTGCTGGCCCAGATTCTGGTAGAAACCATGGCCCTGACCAGCGTAAGGATTTTGCATCTGTGGAGACATCATTGGTTGATTCCCCATAAAGGACATAGGATGTTGGGCATTCATCATGTTTGATGGACTTTGGGAAGGATTACCCCATGTCGGTCCTGCTGGGAGAGGCATAGAAGGCTGTCCGAGGTTCCATTGACTGTGGAAAGAATTAGCCCAGAACGACATTCCAGAGGAAGGAACGGATCCTTGTTCTGAGTTCCAAGGTCCTGCTATATGTGCCCCCGACGCAGGAATAGTACCTTGTGCCAGAGTAGACTGTCCAAAGATGGGAGTGCCCCCCGATGGGAAAGCAGTGGATGCGAAAGTGTTGTTACCAAACGTCTCGTTCCAAACAAATGGTGACGAACCTACCGGAAGTGTTTGCGCAGGTGTTCCTTGACTCCCGGCTCCAAATAAACTCTTGTGTGCATGCTGCCCGGCGGACTGCTAATGCAGACCACCAAGCGAAGGGGACGAAGGAGAGATATGACCTCCTGCGTAAGGAAAAGCATTAAAAGGGACAGGAATGCCCCCAAGTTGACCCTGCAGAGGAGTGTTAGAGCTCTCTTCCCCCAGACCCAAAGTCTGTAAAGTGGAGTGAGTGAGTGTAGGACTTGTACCTGAACTAGGCATACCGTATGAGAACGGAGAGCCTGACGCACTAGGTGTGAAAGGATTTGTGGCCGCCATGATAGATGGGGTCGGTCCACTGTGCGACGTAGTTGCGGCTGAGACCGTGGTGGCCCGAACCGACGACGGCAAGTTAGGAGAGGCTTCTTCTGTGGTAGCAACGGTGGTGGGAATGGAAGAATTCCTAGAGGAAGTAACAATGTTTGTTTCCATAGCTGTGTGAGGCACTGACAGGCGTTCGTAAAATTAAATTGGCATAATGACTTGCGGCCAAGTATCAGTGGTTGGGGTTTCAACCGAACCAAGATTGGCGGTTGATTCCTCTGGGAGTTGTTCGGGCACAATGGTTTGTAACCCAGTTGCTTCGAAAGACCCTCGTTGGTCTAGCTTCCACCTCAATGGTGGCAGGGGTGGCTCCAGTATAACCGGTGGCAGGCCCAGAAGCCTTCGTGACCGGCGGAGCTCTGAATCCTCCACTATGTGAGAAGATCCACGACACGCTAAGGTATTCTACACGTTTAAACAGTAACACACACTAAAAAGAAGCCCCTAAGAGATAAGACAAGCAATCACTAACTATTTTGAAGAACAGTTACAACAACCAACACTAGAGCAACTTACCGGTGCAAGTGCAACTCAAAAATGGAAGCACCCTCCGAGTACACTCTGCAAAGCGTGGCCCGATGTCTGTCTTAGGTACAGTGGTATACGCCCATAGTCACCTGTGTATGTCCTAAAAATATTGGCAACTAGTTTACCAGCACGCGAACAGTCACCAGGAGGGTACAGTCGATAGTCGGGTAGACCACAATGAGCAGGGTATCAAGCCCGAAACCTGTCAAGGGTATCGATAGAAAATGGTCCGGAAGACGACTGAGGACCTCGAACGGATTCGAGACCCACAAAACCCCGTGGAAAATGCAAACGACGGAATCCCTCAACAAATCCTCGATATGTGTTCTCCACTACGCTTGGTCCAGCTTTGGAGGGGTTATCTCCGCTACCTTTTCTTACGTGACCTCGTGTTTATCCCCTGTGTTAGAGGGGGGTCCCGGATAACTTCCACGAAACTGGACTTCTACACTCCCTATCACAGAATTCAATGCTTGGTTTTGAGTGGCCTTGGAGAGTTTACTCTCCAACCTATTCCAAGGCCCTAGCCCTGAGCTAGTATATGAACCCTACAAACAAAAAGTCTAATAGATTTTAATTAGCGTTGCTTTTATGGGTTTTTTTACGTCACAAGGTATGAAGGTGAAACTGATGATGTGTAAAGACTCAAAGCAACAACGAATGAAAAATACTGGAAACAAAAGACTTTTACTGAAATGCAAAAATCAACAACTTTTCACAAAGAAAGACTTCTTTTCTTTTCAATTTTTCTAAGATTTCATGTAGCAAACATAAAGGAATTTCGCTCGACTACGAGCTATTTATTCTCTAAATGCACTGCAAAAACTTATGAACAAAATACTTCTTCCTAGCTATTGATGCAACAACACAATCTTCAAACAAAGAAGAAAATGAAAAAGAGATATATTCTTCTTTTTTTTTTTTTTTTTATTTGAGTGCTAAATGAAGCAACAAAGGAAAAATGTCGACAAGTACAAAACCAAGAAAACAAAATAAAATTATGGCTTAAAGCGCAGATCGCAAAGAAACAGAGCAAAGACACACAATGGCAATCAAGAAAGCACCGATTCTTACGCTTGTCTAAAAACCATAAAACAAAATTTTTATTTTTTATCTTTCCTATCAAACATCAACTAAGAAAAAAAAGGATAAGGGTAAGAGGCCCAAACCTACTGACTGTGCCACCCTAGACTCAAACCTCTGAGAGGAATACTTCTCACCACAGGAAGGGATGACTGCCCCACCCTGATTGAAAAGCAACCTGTCAAGCCCGCTACTGTAACTGAAACAACACGCGTGCAAACGTGTGCTGACCTACAACAGCGCGCGAGTACCTGCGGGCTGCACTTGCATAGGCCGCGTGTATGTATAAACTCTAAGAAAAACTAAACACAGGCATCCCAGACCTGGAAGAGGCCACTAGTATTGATAACCAGGGTCTTCTGAAGGCTTGGATTCTTCTTCTAACAGCAAAGAAAAAATAATTGCAAAGAATAACAAAAAACAATCAAGCAAACTGAGACGAGACTATGAACCAGCAAGACTCAGACAGGATTCAGAAAGCCCCCTGAGAATGTATAATTCTGACAGGGAGGAGGAGGACTGCTTCTCAATCTTTCTGACTCCTACACGCTACTGAAACCTCTACAGCTAGCGTTCAAACGTGGGTTGTAGAAGGTTAGGGCGCGGGTTACACGCGTGCAGGCCTTCTGCAGGCCGCGTGTACCTCTGTGTGTCCCAATAATTATTGTCAAGCAACAGTCAAGGAAAAAGCTGGTATTAAGAACCAGGTTCCCTGCTAGCTCTGACCTAACAAAAAATAGACAAACAAAGAAACGGAAAATCTAATCCTTTAAACTACCCAAAAACCTCAGCTAAATCCGGAAACCCTAAGAGTATCTCCCCAGTGGAGTCGTCAATTCTGTTGTTGGGAAATAATACCCTACGGACTAGCAAGCTAGGGCCAGACTTGCATGCAGATTATGACCTTAAATAAATCACTTTTAACCTACCACCCCAAAACTCCAAACCCCTTTTTCACATACATGCATGGAAAGGAACTACTAACATTTTTACTGATGTTTGGTGTAGATCCTCCATTGCGCCTTGCCCGCTTACTTGAGCTGCTCCTTCCAAAGTTCACCTGCAATCAAGACAAAACACTACGCATGCATGCTACTTTTCTACTTGAGGGTTAGAAATTAAGCATAAATTACAAAAACCACATACAACTCATGCATTGGGACGGGAAAATGATTCTTTTATTATATTCAAAATGACTCAACTTACAATCAATGTTGAGACCGGTCACCGTTCCTTGATCCTGATCCTGGGCTCCTCCTCTTATTTTTCCTCCAACTTCTTTGCATGAATTCTTCTTAGGCTTGAGGAAAGGCTAAAGGGTTGGGACAAATGGATTCAGAAATTGGGCAGAGTTTCTTTGCTATATTTTTTCCCCTTTTTCAAATAGTACCCCTACCCCTTCTTTTATAGGCTAGAAGGAGCTAGGGTTTTGGACTAACTCTCGGCCATGCATGGCTGGGAGTTTCAGTTAACTGACCCATAGCTTTTTGTCCCGTCGGTAAATTTCATGTTTTTGTGCTTTGTTAGGTAAACACGGGCTGTATTAGGCCTGCCAACGTTCCAACGCATGCAGTAGTAGGCCTGCCAGCGTTCCAATGCGTGCAGTAGTGGGTTAGGGCGCGTGTGACTTAACCCAAAAGGATTTTCAAAGAGGTTTCTCAGCAGATGTTTTGGCAATGAAGGGATATGAGTTGGCCTGATGTCAGGTAAGCATGTGTGGTGCAATTTAGGGTTATAACATGTACCTCCATAATGACATTTTCAAATGCCTGATGTTCAGTCTCTTCAGCTTCTTCGCTCACCTGCGTTTGAGAAAGAAGGAAAAGTTCTTGCTCTTCCTGAGTGAGGAAAATAGTCTCGTTATTGTGAATGCCCATGAGGTTTATGTGTGTGTTCTCCAATTCTTCAATTACCTCTTCTCCTTCGTCGGCATAATTTTACTGTAGGGGTGGTCTGATCTATTGATCAGGACCCCTCTGTTCTCTTTGATCCCTGGGATCTCTCTGCCTGATTTGAGGAGGATTTCTTCTTAAGTTAGGATTATGAATTTGTGGAGCAGGTTGATTTTCTCTAGGGGGATTTCTTTCGAATACAGAAAGTCTCTCCATCATCCTTTCCATTGCTCTAGCTAAGGAATCCAACTTGGCGTCAGAAGAAGATGTAGAAGGTTCTTCTTTAATCGTGACTCTCCTTTCAGTCCTCTGTTGTTCCCTTTTAGCCAACAGGTTGGCCTTCACACTTATTGAGATTTTATGAATGTCCTCTAGGGTGGTAGAGTTTCTTTCCCTTAATTGATATGACATATCAGCATCGAAACCGTCAGGGAATTTTATCAGTGCTCAACCTTGTGGGGGTTTAATATCAGTTGTAATTGCATTGTACAGATTATTGAAGTGGGTGCAGTAATCTTGAACTGTCTCACCTTGATTCCTTCTGATGTTTTCGTATTCTGACAAGATTTGGAGAGGATTTTTCTTTACCTCCCATCTGTCTAGAAAACTTCTTTGAAACGCTGTAAGGTCAAGCACTGAGGCAGCACGCAAAACTTTGTACCATTTCTTAACGTCATCGGTCAAACTATGCGCAAACAATCTCATTTGAACGTAAGCTTCATCTACTTCCTGTAGATCAAAATAGTCATTAATTTTATCAACGTGTTGTTGCGCGCTCAAGGGCCCTATTCCATCGAACTGTGGAAGTCTCATTTGATAATCTTGTGGCATAGTATGTAGAGGTACGGCCAACACCAATGGAGCATATCTGGCTACCATGATAGGTGGAGGAGGTGGGACAACAACCTGGATGATAGGTGGGGCGGTGAAAGAAGATGAGGAGGAGGAGGGGCTTGCTGGCACAGAGTGAGCGGTTTGAGGTTTTGTAGTGGGAGATAGTATTTCAGGGGTCCGAGGTTGCAGGTTTTTTAGGTCTAAAACGATTTCAGTTACGAAGCTATTAGATTTTGTTCTAAACAGGCTTTGTTCGAAAGTGGTGTCAAAGTCAAGATCTTGAAGGGTAACGAGTTCCTCTGGGAGGGAAGAGGACTTGTGAAGGAGACTATGACTCCCTGAACCTTCTGCAATGGCCTTCTTTCTAAGTAAATGTTATGGATTATCAGTCGCTATTGCAGGTTCTGGGTCTGGGTGGGATCGATTATAAGTTCTTTTAGGAGCCAGATTTATTTTTTAATTTTTATATATTTTTAGTTTTATGAGTCCGAAATTAATATGTACAGGCTTTAACAACCTCTAAATATTATTTCTTTTTCAGATTTATAATTTGTTTAGAAACAAAGTTTTCTTGTAAGGAAAAGAAAACGCGGGGTTGAAAAATTTGTTCTTCCCCAGTATGGTCGCCACTATGTTAACGCTCTGTAAATTCCCAAAGGTTGTTAGAAAAGAAGAAATCTACAAGAGGTAACTTTATCCAACCAATTCAAAATTGGAATCTATCCCTGCCAGTTTCAGAGAGGGATCTCTCTGTATGATTTAGCTATGTTCTATCTTTAAGATATTAGGCTAGTTATATAAAATAAGATTAACTAGTTTGTTGTTTTTGTTGAGTTGGCTGAAGGGGGCTTTACGCATCCATTGGGCTATGGGGTCTGTGTTATAAAGATAGAAATCTAAACCATAAACAAAAGATTCTTTTCACAGGGAAAGATAATGCATTCGTTGGATTCTTTTAGCAGTAAAATGATGAATATCAGAAAAGACGAGAAAATCAATTAAAATGAAGAAGCATTTAAGAATTTCTTCACTGTAATATCAGAAGATAAACATTAAAATCTTTCAAAGTCTGAAACAGGGTATACAAAGATAAATCCTACAACATGTGTTACTTTTAAAAGATTTAGATTAGAAAACAATATGACAACTGAGCAAGAATTACATTCAACATAGAAAAGAAAACATCATCAATGAATAACACGCGAGAATCCTGTGAAAAATGTCTCTTTGTATTACTGGAAGATCTCTTGGTAAAAATTACAGTCTTGTAGCTTGCAAGGCGTAAAGATAAACCCTCACTACTTCAAAGTTTGAAGTATTTATAACCAAAATTACATACGACCCTGTCATTAAAGATCAGGACGTGACAAATCTAAATTTAGCTAACTAACTTAACAAGATACAAAAATTTAGGAAACTGCTTGATGACGTGTTGAAACTTCATGCTGATTTCTGGGGTGAACCATTGGTGAGGCCTCTGCACGACCTCATCTGACTGGATAGCTGACTTGTCTTGGACACCTCATCGACTACTCGATCAGATTGCAAAGATCTTCCCATCGAAGGTGACTAGGAACGCTGACTTTGAGCAATATTCGATATACTTCATCCATCTCTGTGTACTTGGCAAAAGTTGGCTTGATGATGAAAATGTACCAGATCTCATGTTGTATACTGAT
This sequence comes from Picea glauca, assembly GCA_000966675.3. Lineage (NCBI taxonomy): Eukaryota > Viridiplantae > Streptophyta > Pinopsida > Pinales > Pinaceae > Picea > Picea glauca. The sequence continues at coordinate 21,726 of JZKD02S0672689.1, read as the reverse complement.
GTCTAACTGTAAAGCATCTAAGAATGACTTACACGTGATACTGCCTTGTATTCCTGAGAATTTTGAGCTATCCTTAGCCACGGTGGCTAGTTTCTTTTTGTAATCGGCAAGTGTCATTAATTTATCATTTATAACTCTCATACTAGGAAGGCCTTTCTTCTACAGAGCTTCGATCTTGCTGAAAAATCTTTGCACTCCTGTGTCCATGGTCTGGACATTTTCCTCCAGCTGTAGCATCAGTCCTCTCTTAGTCAGGACCCTCTTGACCTCAAGGATGGTATCTGTCCTATCTTCAATCTTCAACTCCTCTAGCTCCTCTCTGGTTTTGGAATTCAGAAATTTGATGATCTCAGCAGCTTTTGTGGGCATCTCTCCCAGTTATGCTCTAATCTTCTCGATAGCTTGCTGACTTCTTTGCAACAACTCGTTTTTCTCGAACATGATTTGTATCATCTGTCATATTTCATTAATGGACTTGGTGATGTCCATCCAGACACTTTCTTTGACCTCAGCCAGTGTTTTGCCTGCCATTGTTTGCTTTTGAAGTTGTTGCAATTCCTGTTTGAGCTGGTCTAATGTTTGTTTTTCCTTGGAGTAGCTAGTTTGGTAAGAAGACTTGAGTTCCTAAAGGTTCTCAATCTCCTTTTTGAGTCTTCTAATCTCTGTCTCTTGCAAATTCATTTCTTCCATGGATTTAGCCAGTTCAACGGTCTTCTCTAGGGCTATCAGTGGAGTTGTCGAGGGAGTTTCTACTACAAGCGTTGTGCTCACTCCTGTGAGTGGAACTGCGCTCAACGAAATGACCTCCATGGGCTTTGAATGCTCCTTTTCTTTCACTAGTTTTTCCGACTCCGCTTCCATTTCCTTCAACTGTGCATTCTACTCCATGATGAGCTTGAGCATGTCATCTTTTTCCCCTTTTGTCTCCGCTATTTCCTTTGCCTGAGAATCTTCTGTTGGTGGCAATTTCAACTGTTTCCTCAGAGATGCAATATCGACATTTTTCTTTTTGAGCATCTCCTCGACTGCTTTCACATTCGAGGGATCATATTCGATCTTGAGGACCAGTTCTTCCAATGTCTTAATCCTATTATCCTTGGTAAAGGATGATATTTTTTCTAACTTCAGTTGCGTCTGGACATTTCTCAAAGATCCTGTAACTTGGAGGCAACAATAGAAGCATGTGCCAATGTGGAGAAAACCATTTCTCCAGTTTGCCTATGAAGATCCATTTGATCAGCTGGATGCACATCTTTAGTCTGAAATTCAAATGTTGCCCTCTTGTAATCAATGATTACTTTTGGGTCTGGCACCTGTGCTTGCAGAAACACCATGTGCATTCTACCCTTCTTAGTGTCGAATGCAGACAATAGTTTGTGTTGTGCAGTTGATGTTTGCTTCCAGAAATGAGCATACGTGATGCTGGTCAGCGTCTGATTTTTCTTTTTGATCAGATCATACTTCTCAAAAATACTCAATTTCGGTCCTATTTTTCTCGGTTGGTTGGTTGGTGGAGTATCTATAGGCTTCTTGGGAAACACTGTAGTCATGATTTGTTTGCTTCTTGTACTAAGGAATGACCGATCAACCTCCATAGTTGTAGTGGATTGAATTCCCTTTTCACCAGCCGTGTCGGGTGCCTGACTGGTTTTTGGCCTCTTGGTATGTAGTTGGAACTCTTCAGACGATACTTCAGTGATGGAAGGTGAAATGTCTTTCCTAGGCCTTTTCTCCTTCAGAGCCTATGGTGTAGTCGTCTGTGAGACAGTGACCGAAAGGTCCTGTTGTTTTGTCTCAACCAGAGTGTTTGGCTCCCATTCTGTCTGGTTGGTGAACTTCTCTATCTTAGGCCTAGATGTGTGGACATATGGGATATTCTTATTCTTAACTCTCATCTCTGAAATTATTCCGCAGGGGTCATAGTGCCATATGAAGCTAGCAAAAAACTTCATTTCTTTAAGCAATTTGTCTGCTTCCTCCCCGGCGCCTCGACTATTGCAGATGAAAGACCCAATCTGCCTTTTGATTCTGAGTTGTTGCTTCTTCTTTAGAGACACAAAATGTATGTCATCTGAATTGATCATTTATCTTATGTACTCCAGGGCAAATATCCTCACGGGAAAATACTTGGGCAACTTGTATGTAGAAAATTCGCACCCATACACTCTAATCTCTGTGTGGTCCTGGTACAGGTACCAGTCTCTCATTTTTGCAAGATCCGAGAGGTGTAGGATCCTCTAAATTTCCTCGTTTATTCTCGGATTGGGTCTGCCACTGAGCATGCTCACCACAGGATGGTAGAACTACTCGATAAATTGTTTGAAGCTGAATTCTGTAGAGTTGTGTCTGAGCAGCGAAGTCCATGTTGTCACCGCCTGTGGCCTTCCATCCTTGTCCATATTCTACATCGAAAAGGATAATTTGTCCGCTTGAAAGAATAGAAACATGTAAGTTAGTATTGAGGAATACCTGAACATGCCTTCTGTGGCGAAATTTGAGAATTTCTCATGAATGTTGTCTGCCAGGAAGGCATTGTAGTCGAACTGAGTGGTGGGTTTCTCATCTGTGGAGAAGATGGACAGAAAACCCAATATGGGTCCATCCACCCACTGATCCGAAAAATACCCGAGGAGGGCGCAGAGTGACGAGATGACCTAGTTTCCCTTCACTGAGAACAGGGATGAAGGATACGGGGGATTTGTAGTGGGGATCTAATCGACGTGTGGGAGAAAATGCTCGAAAATATGAGCTCTTTGGGGGAAATATAATTTCTGATACAGTTCAGTAATAATTTCAAGATTGAACGGTGAGACGGATTCGACTCTGGGTATCTGCATCATCTGGTCAATGGTTTCAGGTGTAATGAGGAAAAGAATTTCTCCTGATGAAGAAACTACGACTCTATGGTTGGGAAGGTAATGAGCTTGGAATTTGAGGGCGAATTCGGGGAAATGGTGAACCTGGGGGAAACGATACAGGGGAAGGTTTGACTCCCAGAGCCCAATTTCGTTGCTCTGGTCAAGGAAAACCTCTTTGAGCCATGACTGCAAGTTCGCGAAGTCGAACTCGCATCTGGTGTCTGCGATTAAATGCTCTTTGTCGGCCAGATGGATCCTGTCAAGGTCAACAGGGGGCGGGAGGAAAGGATTTTCCTCAGCTTCTGTTCTTTTTTATTTTGGTGCCATTGCTGTAAAAATACCTGCAAATCAATCAATTGTTAGTGGGGATGATGGTGGATTTGGACATTTGACTGTAACGGAGAGGAAAACGAGGAAAAAATTCTCTGGTGCAGCGACAGGGTGAATGATGAGGGAAAGAAGGGTGAAGGTAGATTTTGAGCAAACGGATACCCGTTGGGTGTGGGATACAGGTCAGCAGGTTAACGGATAGATTATCCAATAATAAATGGCCAACGGGTCATTTAGAGCATGAGATGGCAGGTGACAATGACTGAAGAATACGACTGGGCGATGTGG
>JZKD02S0672689.1:0-14537 GCA_000966675.3 Picea glauca | reverse complement strand
GGAAGTAGACAAGAGTATCATTGTAGGGAGACCCACAGATTGGCGTGAAAGAAGGAAGGTCGTCAGCATTCTAAAATGACATCACCCAGACGTCACAGGTATTGAACCATGACACCGTCAGACATGGAAGATGAGGAGACTAACAAGACAATGAAACGCCCAAAGTAGCGAAAAATATGAACATCTATTGGAATAATTACTGATAACAATGGCTTTGGCTAAACATTCTATTTTTTGGGTTTTTTTGACCGGAAGTGTATTGAAAAACTACTGGGGCATTAGGATTATACAAACTTAGTCATTCAAATCTGCAGATCCAACTATTTATCATCGGATTTCAGGTAAAATCAAACGGAAAAAGTTGTCTAAAAACAACTAAAAGGTAGAACGTTTAGACTACTGCCAAAACAGCCAAAAATATGAACATCTATTTGCACAAATCACTGATAACAGTGATATGTCAAATGATGAGTTATCATTGAGAACCCAAAGTACTATAAGTGAGAGCCACTTATGGGGTTATATATGATATCCATCCTGCTAAGTAGCATTGAAGGCTGTGGTGGGTGGTGTATAGATCGTTAGATTTGAAAATAATTTATACTTCATGGGGTATACACTTTTCGTTGTGCAGGGTGGATATTGCTTGCCTGTTATATATTGTGTGGAGTGAAGACAGTGATCTCTGAAATTGTCTTTGTTTAAATTATGTGTTTTACTATTGGTAAGAGGTGGTCTTTTGGAAAGGAGAGTCAGGGAACTCAAAGTTTTGTCGTTCACTTACAAAGGACATAGATTAAACCTTCTAAGCTTTTTTTGGGGGGGGGCAGGTTTTTCTACTAATTTTGCCCGAAATCTGGTTAGAAATTTAAAACGATAGTTAGAATTGCAGATTTCAGTGATTGAGATTACATATTCTAGGTGCCTTGAGGTTTTGGAGGGCACTAAATCTATTTATACAATTGCATTGTAGAATTCAGATAATAACTACTTAAAAAAATAAAAAATATAAAACACTACACCTTCACTTAATTTCTCAATAAAAAATAAACTTTGATTTGTTAACAAAATAGTGGGGTACATTTTCATGCAGTAGTCTAAAAGTTCTACCTTTTGGTTGTTTTCTGGCAACTTTTTTAGTTTGATTTTGCTCGAAATCGGTGATGATTGGTTGGATCTACAGATTTGAGTGGCTAAGTTTGTATAATCTGAGTGCCCCGGGAGTTTTTCAACAGGTTGAATCCATTTATGCATTTAGAAATGCGATTTAAACAACAGAAAATAACAATTTTGTTCAAATTTACATCGCCGGATTCCGGCCAAAAAACCCAAAAGATAGAACTTTTAGCCAACGCCCAAGTGAATTGTTCAAATTTTTTTTTAGTGCTTAATCAGTTTTGTATGGACAAGATGAAATATTGATGAAATATTCTTAGTCGTCTCAATAAATCAATGGTTGTGATTTCAACCACTAACTTCCTCACTATTATAAAAACATCAGTTACATGTTTATTTTTTTACTTTTACTTAATCATATTTAAAATTTACTATGACGGTTATCTGATTGCCACATTTGAGTGAGTAATAAAAATTAAGATTTTGTTACAAAGTGGAAAAAGATGACATATACAACCTTGCATTTCACGCCATTAGTTTGAGGCTAGTTATATAAATTTTGGATCTATATGTATATAGATTTGTCATATATAAAGTAGAGAAGAAAATAAATTAAAATTATTTTTTATTCCTTAAAGTTCCATCTTCAACTATAGGACTAATAATGAAAATAGTTACAAGATCACCCAAATGATCTGCCACGCTTACATGTTTCTGGCAAATCCAGTAGGATGCAAATCCAACATGATAAAACAATGAAAGAAAACAAATTGCAGCTTTCTGGCCAAACCAATCCCAGATCGGTTAACAGCTGCATCAGCACAAAGATCCGAGGACAGAAATCATAGCAGTCGTATAAAGGGGATCTTGGAAGATTATTTGATTCAGAATGGGCCAGGCGTTGCCTTCCACCCCTCCACGCATTTCAAGAGAGGGCCTATGATCTTGTCCTCACTAATGGCGTCGTAAACCAATTCAATAACTTCACCAGGGGAAGTGGTCCGAGTTCCAGACAGAAGCTTAGTACCGAGCTGGGTTCTCACGAATTCATAGAGAGGATAAGACCTGCATTCCTGGATCCTGTTGGGCAGAGGGCTGATCCCTTTATCATAACTCTCTCTGGCCAGATTAACTTGCAATTCAAGCTGTGTTTTCAGCTCGGCTTCGAACAGAGTGATCTTGTTGAAAATGGAAGTGTTGGGATCTTTCTCACCGTCCGTGTTCTTGAAGGCGTGTTCGACAAGGACGTTCCTCAGTTTCTGAGTCAAAGGGTAGCTGGCATTGCAGGGATCGTCGATGTAGGAGAAAACATGCTCGTTATCGACTATCTGAAGCAAATCCTTTTCGCAGAAACGGCCTGGTAAAAGCTCCCCGTTGAGTCCAGTGCTCAGGGTTTTCTTGGCTACTTGAGAAACAATCTGCTTCACTGTGGCCAGCATGTTTTCCTCCAGATGCCTTAAATCCACAGCTTGACACAACGCTGTCAGGTATGTGGATAGCATAAGCTTCAGAATATCGACAGCCTCGGCAGATTTTCTAGCCGAGATAAGACCCAGAGAATTCACGTCCTGGTTATGCTGCTCGGCGCTCTGTACATGGCTGGTGACCGGATTCGCCAGGTAAAGAAGCTCAGAAGTATAAGAAGCCATGGCGATCTCAGCGCCTTTCAATCCATAATCCAGGCTAGGATTAGGCCCGCCACTTAGATTCGAAGGCAAGCCTCCATTGTAGTAATCATTCACAAGCTCGGAGAATTGAGCGAACATCAATCTCCCAATTGCTGAAATCGCCAGACGAAGATTATCCATCGAGACACCAATAGGCGTGCCTTGAAAATTCCCTCCGTGCAGAGCTAGATCTCTGGCAACATCAATTACTGGATTGTCGTTCACAGAATTGATTTCCCTCTCGATCATATGCGTTGCAGATCTGATTACCTCGACCTGAGGGCCGAGCCATTGCGGCGAAGTGCGAAGCGCATAGCGATCCTGCTTGGGCTTCTGGAGAGGATTCATCTCATGAAGCTTAGCAGCATGTTTCATATAAGAACTCCCGTCCAAGACATACTCCATGATCGCTGCGGCTTCCATTTGGCCGGGGTGGTGCTTCAGCTTGTGAGTTAATGGATCTGTAAACTCAGGCTTCCCGTTCATAACTTCGCAAAACAAGGCCGAGATTACTTCAGAGAGCAAAGCAAGGACATTGGCATCGAAACAGACAATGGAAGCCAGTGCTGCTCCCACTGAAGTGCCATTGACAATGGCCAGACCTTCCTTAGGCTGCAATTCAAATGGCTTCTCCAGGCCGATTTTCTTGAGCGCTTCAGCTCCGCTCATTTCTGTTCCATCTCTGGATCGGACTCTGGAATTAGGTCTCCCAGTCAAGAGCCCAGCAATATAAGATAAGGGCACCAGATCACCAGAAGCAGTGATGGTTCCTCTTAAAGGCAGCTTCGGCGTAAGCCCAGCATTCAACAGCTTCTCCACAGTTTCAAGAATGTCCCATCTTATCCCCGAGTAGCCCTGCAGCAGAGTATTCGTGCGCACAAGCATGGCAGCTCGGGTGGTGTCTTCGGACAGAACATTGTCTTGGCATTTGCCAAGAACTCCGGCATTCAAGAAACGAATCAACTCCTTCTGAAGCTCGGCTCCCTGGTTCGTTCTCCTGTGAGAAGTGGCTCCGAATCCGGTTGTAACCCCATATGTGTCCGTTCCCTTGGTCATCTGGGTAAGAACCCAGTTTGAGCTCTCCTCAACCCTAGATTTGGCGGCCGCAGCATCCAATTTCACTTTCACCTGCGATCTTCGAGCAACAGCAGTAACATCAGCAATAGTCAGAGTTTTTCCTTCAATGAAAATCTCCTTGGATTCAAAATATGAATCCACCATCGTTTTCACTTCTTCAAAGTGGCTGCCTTCCATGGCCTTGGCTGCTCGGATCCAGTTCAGTGGATCGCTGGAAGACGAGCTCAAGCCCGTGCACAGCCCAGTGCTTTTAACTTGTTGAACTTCATTGGTCTGTGTCATTTCTGCTGCAGCTGCAACCATATTTCTGTGCTTGCAACGATCAAAAAGAGCAAACTGAGCTATTCAGGAATTGAGCAGAGCAAACTAGAGAAAATCAGAGCAGAGCAGAGCAGGGCAGGGCAGTTGAATTCTGGAATTCTTGTTCCTGTCCTGAACTCCTACTCTGAAACAAGAGATCCAGTCCTAATATAGCCCAATTTTTCTGTTCTCCAAACTGGAAGGTGGGCATTCAAACACGCCGTCTCCACCAAACGACTGCTACATACACGTGGAGGGATTACCAACCTTGAATGCCATTCTTCAACGGTGGCAATCCCCATTTCCACGCCTGAAGGTAGTTAATTGCGTAGGTCTGGTTGGTTTGGAAAAGCTGAAATATTAGCGGAGGACTGGGGAGGTGGGTGGCGTTGCTCAAGGTTGGTTCAAACTAATGGTCAGACTTGCAACTCACCAACCCACTTTGTATGTCATTGCCTCCAACTTCCTTCCTTGCGCACTACCCTTCTTTGTCGCTTACTTGCCAACAACCCACTTTTTTTTTTTACTTGCAATGGCCGCCTGGTCATCATCCAATCTTCTCAGGCCTGGTCCACCCGCCTATCTGTAAGGCCCCGCGGCCCACCTTCTCCTTACGGTACCGGCAGGTCAACTAATGGAATGAATTTGGCTCACGCAGAGGAGCACATTGAACGGAACCTCGCAAGTAGCCCACACGTGAAAAATTTAGATGAACGCATTATTCGGCCCTCCACCCTATCACAAATTAGACGCACGCGTTTTTCGCCCCTTCAACATTCCAAAATTTAGATACACGCGTTTTTCGGCTCTTCAATCTGTATCAGTGGAAGGTAAATTTGGGATATAGTGCATGAGTTGTGTGACACCGTTTTTTTTGGCCGCTACAGGTTATTTCAATCAACTGGTTGGTATCTGTATATTGCAATCTTAATACGTATTTAGGATAAGCCGTAGTTAAAAGGTTYTATCTTTTTGGCAGTATTTTGACGATTTTTTTCGTTTGATTTTGCTTAAAATTTGGTGAGGAATGGTTGTATCTGTCGATTTGAGTAGTTAAYTCTRTATAATCCAAGTGTTTAAGGGKTTTTTCAGYAGGCTGAATCCATTTATGCATTCAGAARTGCAATTTAAACAACAGAAAATAGCAATTTTGTCCAGATTTAGATAGCCSGATTCCAGCCAAAAAACCCAAAAGATAGAACGTTTAGCCAACACCGATAAGCAGTAATGAAAYATCTAGGAAGGTGTTTAAAGAGAATAGGATAATGAAATATYTAGGAGGGTGTTTAAGAAGAATAGTGAAGGTAGTGTGTCAAAATTTTGACTTTWTTTTTTWAAATRTGATTTGAATGTCACTATCAAAGTTAGACACCAACACCAAATAAGTGTATGGTCAAAGTTAGACAYCAAATAGGTGTATGAGACMCTTTTRTTTATGGGATAACCAAATTGGTGTATAAGACCCTTTTATTTTAAGTGTATTTTAAAATATGATTTGAATGTCACTGACAAAGTTAKACACCAAATAAGTGTATGGTCAAAGTTAGACACCAAATAGGTGTATGARACCCTTTTATTTATGGGATAGTGTATGGTCAAAGTTAGACACCAAATAGGTGTATGAGACCCTTTTGTTTAGGGGATAACCAAATTGGTGTATAAGACCCTTTTATTTTAAGTGTATTTTAAAATATGATTTGAATGTCACTRTCAAAGTTAGACACCAAATAAGTGTATGRTCAAAGTTAGACACCAAATAGGTGTATGAGACCCTTTTATTTATGGGATAAGGGAWCTTCTTGTTATTAGTCACCTTATWATTTTTCATAGATATCTYTCTTAAGTACAYATACAATAATATAKTTTTATGTTAGAAWWTTATTGTGCATTATTATTTTCTTTTATKTTATGTGATACATATTATGTATGTGTGTGTGAAACAACCTTTGAAAACACTTATCTTGTGGGGTTTTGTGGCTTTTAGAAGACATGSTATTTTTTTTTCTATTTTCATTTTTGTTTTAGCATATGCTYGRTAAGGAAARTGTTCCTTGTTGCATGGGAGAGGTGAAGGTTGCATGGGAGAAATGAAGGSTAAAGGTACTTTTTAAGTYTTTTCTCATTGTTAGSATCAYACTTTAGGTACAAGGTTCAGATTTCTAGTTGTAGGGTGTATAMGTATATTATCTTCAAAGTTCAATGGGTTAGCTCAAYCGGTTGTCAYCAATATTGCTGGTGYTRGTAGGTGCCCAATTTGAATACCCTTAGGTGAGGCATTGCACTTATATGTAACYAAAGAAAAAAGAGGAAGATGTATCTGAGCTTMAAAGCTCAAGGAGTTAGCTCAACTATTCGTCACCAATGTTATTGGGCATTTGACTATTTTCGTGTTGAGAAGTGCTCATTACAAATCCCCTYAGGTGTAGCACTGTGCTTACATGTTTTAGAAAAAATATGTAGTATGCATATACATATATTATCTTTAAATCTCAAAGGGTTAACGCAATCGGTGGTTGCCAATTTTGTTGGGCATTTGGCTAGTTTAGTGTTGGCAAGTGCCTAGTTCTTATCCCCTGGGTAAGGCACACTAGTCTACGCCAATGGGTTCATTTGGGATGTCATCCACAAATGTGGTGAAGCATCCCTTGAGATCACCCACAAGGTGTTCCTTGGAAAAAAAATGTATTGATCCAGGTGGATATCAGTGGCCACCCACCTATGCTCAAAACAATCTTCTGACAACTTACTATTTTTAGCAGTTTTTCGATTCCTAAACTTTCGAGGCCGTTTGGAGGGCCTAAATGAAGTTTTTTTCGGGATTGAGCACATCAATGATAACCAAAGATTCTAATTAAGCCCCCAAAATGAATCTCCTCGATGATACCTTTCCAACGAGCTATCGTGCACCCCAAACGAAGATCATATAACAAAGTTACGCCCTCGGGAAGTTGATACACCAAACTACCCAAAACAAGGTCCACAAAACTGTTGGTTTTTCATCTTCCGGGGTTAGGGTTTTGGATTTTCTTTATGTTAAAAAGGTCTTTAGAGCCTCATTGTAATCGATCCTCTTGCAAATGCGAGTAGCCGTCACATCTCTTCTCAGAGATAAGCTGTCACCATTCTAGCGAGTCTTTCACTCTGTACTTCTACAATTTTGTACTTTTCGCTCATTAATATAAATTGTGTATCACTGTATATATGTGTCTCTTGTTATATTTCGGATATATCTCTGTAATATTATTGTCGTTCTTGCAATATCTCTATATATTTCTGTGGTATATCTCCGCTCTCATTTCGTGCCGAAAATAATCCAGATCACATATATTATCTTCATACTTGTTGCAAGTGGCATTGACACTATCATTCATTTAGTTCCAACTCATAATTGATTGCATCTTGATGCCAACCTCTACATAGCAACATTACTTCTTGCTTGCGATTAGTCACATCTCATATTTAATGTCTACTACGAACATGGACAAAACAATACTAGGGATAGAATTATATGAGTAGTATGACTTAATGATTAAGAACACGTATTTCATTTTTAAAGGTTATAGGTTCAAATAGTTGTATTGAAAATGTGTTCCTATCTCCTTTCTGAATCAATTGTATAAAAGTCATATGGATGCAACCTTGATAGTATTGAGACGTGATATATTCATAAGATGCAATGAGCTCACCTTTTAACTTACATTTACATGGTCATAACACCCTTAGTTGCTATTGTTTTTATTTTCCAATAGGCTAAACATAATTTGATGCTAGTAGTTTTGGTCCAAGAATTTTGGTTTTGGATATCATCAACAACTTCTTATCCTATTCCCGTTATTATCACCTCTCAAATAGCTTGTTTTCTAATACAAGGATGGAGTTATGTATAAGAAATTTAGGTATACACGTGGAGTTATGTACAATGAATTTAGGTATACACGTGGAGTTATTTACAAGGAAGTTAGGTACACACGTGTAAAGAAGTACTCATGTTGTCAAGACCTTTGAAGCCAAAGTCATTTTGAAGAGGGGGTAGGTGAAGCTTTGAATAGGGGGCGAATGTTGTTCCTCTTCTTTCTTTACACCTTCCTCCTTCCTAACTTTGAAAGGGATGTTAGACTCGATGTCACGCTTAAGTCATGATGATTTCGTATTAATTTTAAATGAATCCAAACTCTAATAAAAATCCCATGGCGCGTGATATTCTTAAGTTATTACACATTTGTTATGCGTTGTGTTCCAATAAAGTAGAGGGGAGACATGATATACATGGAAAGTTAGAGTTTGATTACCAATAAGTTTGAAATTCATAAATGTTTTTTTTAATATTCATGTGCATGTAATTCATATAACTAATCATATTTCTTAATGTATAATGTGTTGTAATTATCTATACATTCAATAATCATAATTAATAATGTAATCATAATGTATAATGTGTTTCATAATKWATAATGTGTTGTAATTATTTATATATTCAATAATTATAAGAAAAATGTATAATGTGTTGTAATTATTTATATATTCAATAATTATAAGAAAAAATGTATAATGTGTTGTAATTATTTATATATTCAATAATTATAAGAAAAATGTATAATGAATATGAAGASTTTTTTCAATTAATTTTATCTAGTTGTTTATATTTTGRAAAATAAATTTAAAATATTTTTTTTTTTTGCTAGTTTGTTCTTGACTTGTAGGACTAGCTTGTGGTTTGAGAAAACACGATTTAGGGGCATCTAAGTCGTCAAAATTATCTGGGGATCGCATCCGGCCTGAGCCACACCAACCCTTAACATGGCTGGATTTTTTGTCCCCGCAGGTTTCGAACCGATGACTTAACATCACAGAGTGTCTTATCAGCACACTCCATCACCGATTGTTCTACACCTCAGGGACAACTTAAAATAAGATTGATTGATACAACTTTTAGTATTTTATTTAAGTATTGACTGATACTAATTAGAACAATTAAAATCAACTCAATTTTTTTTATTAGCTAAATTAATAATTTGGTAAACTTTTTCTATATGCCACCCAAAATTGAGTCTCTCTACTACTACAATAAATGCTGAGGAAATTGCACACTCTACAGATACAACTCTCAAGTAAGAGAAAAAATCAAATTTGAACTGAGCCACCCCCATATTACTTAGTTAAACGCCTTACAATACAAAATGATTATCATTCAACAAAACCATGACAAATTAAAACCAACTCAATATATAATAAACTAATGTTTAACAAAAAAAATGGGACATTGCTCATGATTTAACTGTACCTTATTAATACTTTTCAAAACTATAATCAAATAAGATTTATTTTAAGAAACCTCAACTCCTCAAAGTCATTTTGTCTTCTATGAATTCCCATCCCAATGAAATTTATCTTCAATGCATACCAAATTTTGAAGGGAACAAAACGCTATGTATAATAGTGATTGATTTAGTGTTATTACAAGTATTGTTAATGAGGATGTAATATTTCAACTAACTTGCCAAAAAGTCGTAACAAAATATAAAAATATCAATATGTGTGGTCGTAAAATCCTTATAACTATAATATGTGGTAAACATCTATTTTTAATTATTATTTCATTAATCACCAAACTATATTACAAGTAATCTTTCAAAACTCCTCGAGCATAAAGAGATTCTACATTGATTTGTATTGATGGATGATCTATTGATGGGTAATAATCCTAGGGTTTCCTCAATATAAAGGTTTCAATAATATACATATACATGTTTGAATAATGAATAAAATAACTTATTTATCAAATTATTTGGCAGCTTATATTGACAAATAAATAGATAAATATTTCACTAAAAGTTGTTAATAAGTTTAATGGTGTTTAATTACATATGCATAAATGTCCAATAAATGATTATAGAAATTTTGAGGTAAAAAATGGATCTCAAAATTAAAAAAATGTAATATCAACATCAACTTTAAAAGAATCAATAAGATTTAAGTTGATGATGTTAACCATAAGTGTAAATAGTTTTGAAGGGAAAGAAGAAAACTATCTCTTTTAAAAAAACACAATTTTTTTCTTGTATTTCCACTTTATCTCACCATGAGTTTATCAAATGTATGTACAATTAGTACTCGTCAGATGCATAATTTAATTATGCATTCAACGAATGCCCACACTTGAAATTTGTGTAAACTTATGAGACAAGTAAAAAATGCAATTGAAAAAAGTAATATTTTTCTTTCCCTTTGAAAAATCATAACTCTTATTTTATCATTTTAACTATTATTTTATTATTTTCCTCAAAAGACTCATTTTAGACCTCAACATTTCTTTAACATATGACTTTAAATGCAACAACTAGCATCAGAATGGCATTACATACATCAACAAATGTGGCTACTAGACAAATAAATGCTCCACTAACGAATTCCAATAAATCTAATGATGTCTATTGTAATACCCAAGTTTTGAGTCCCCGAATTAAATAATGTATTGTGTTTACTTTATGAAAGGTTGGAGTGCCTAAGAAATGCAATGTTTTGATCGTTATTAATAATAAAACACATCGTTAGCTTCCAGACAGACGAGGACAAGAGTTATAGGGGGTTATGATTCCAGGAGAGAGGGAGCTAAAGGGGCTAAGTATTTTTATTATGTTTTATTACCCATCTTGGTTTTAAATGAGAAAAGTGGTTGCATGAGCTTCTTGGGGGGAAGACCATGTGGTTCTTAATTTCATGTAATTATATAAGAACCTCTCGTGGATTGTTTGGGTGTTCTTCTCCATTCACTCTTTCACTCTATCATTTGGGTTCATTAATTCTTGTTCTTGTCTTTGGAAGGAAAAACAAATTGATGGGAAAGAAGTCATTGTTGGTTGGTTGTAGTAATTGCTAGTGTATTCTAGTCATGAATTAGTGCCTGCATGCCTAAGATACATTGACATGTGCTAAACGTTACTCACAATTGTGAATCCTGATAGTCCCAACATGGAGATTCTTGACCAGATGCACTAGAGCCCTGGAAAGAGGTGGACATCTTGAGGGACTATGTGGCAGTGAAGGGGGTTCATTGTCTTTGGGTGGTGACGGATGCAAAGAAGAGAGATGGTGTACTTTGGATTGTTGTGTGTTGAGAAACTTCTGAGAGCTTGACTGTTGACCGGTTTGGGAAGTCGAGTGTCGCTCTGGAACCCGTCCATGTGGATTCATAGCCCTGGCTCAGGGGTGACCTAATATTGAGACTTGGAACAACAACGTCTATGGTTGGGTGGAACTTCCTTAGTCTGTATCCAATTGGTGATTGATTTTATTTAAGATAAGTGCTCTCTATCATGGTTTCCTTTGATTGTATATTTATTTCCACTATGTATTAATTATTATTTATGGAATTCGAATTTATAATATGCATGCTTGTTGGTTATTATTTTGCATGACATGTTGTTCATTTCTTTTATGTTGTAGCATGAATCTTGATTATTGCAAGTGAGTCTTTCATGCTTCTTTATTAATTAAATGTTATTAGAAATCAAAATTAGTTTTGAAGTGTGTTTTTAAGTAGCATGGCCCTACCTTGGTGGTTGGGTACGTTATGTATTTAGATCAAAGCTTCTAGTTCAAACAACGAACTGGTATGGGCCAGGATGAGTGTGAATTAGGCAGATTCGCGGTCACATATTTTGTCTGTGCGAATTTGGGAAAATGGTGGAAAAATAGAGAGAAAATCCCAAAATTCATGAGCAGATCCAAGTTTAAATGATTCAAGTCTGTCTAAGAAGTTTAATGGAGTTGATCTGCAAAGTTGTAGAGTTAGATTCGACCTACAAGGTCAAAAATTTGAATTTTAATGGCTATTGTAGCATTGGGCAAAGTTTGATGAATCGACAACCAAGATCATGTTCGATATCGATATCAACGACCCAGATTCATCCTTGGAAAATTTGAAAATTTCTAAGGTCTTCTGTAGTTGAGCATATCGATGACTTAGATTCATTTTCGGTAGTTGGGAAAATGAGTCCAATCAATGGTTTGGATTCATTTTCGATCAATGGGAGTTGGGATCAGATCCACGACCAAGATCATTTTGAATGCTAGATCGACAGTCCAGATTCCTCGGGAATTAATCGAAAAATTTTCGAAGTGTTGGAGTTGGCCAAGGGAAAGGGTCGATGGGCCGATGGACTGATGGTCAGGTCGATCAAATTCTGTGAAGTATTTTTAGTCATCCAAATGAAATGGATGATAGGTCGATGGTCGGTTCAGCCAAATTCGACGAAGTATTTTTAGTCGTTCAAGGGAAATGACCAATGGGTCGATGGCCCGACGGGTGAATCAGTTGGATTCACTGAAGTAATTTTAGTCGTCCAAGGTGTTGGGCGTAGGTATGTTTTTGGAAGGAATTATATTTTGGGCGCATGCCTTTTTTTGGGAGAAAGATCTATTTTGGGAAAGACCTATTTTTGGAGAGAAAGACCTATTTTTGGAGTGCGTGTAACAGTTGGCAGGGAAGAAACATACAAAAAAAGAAGGAAAAGCAGCATGTGGGAGGAAAAACAATGTGGCACGTAGGAAGACATGACTAACCATGATAGGGTTAGGTTTTTTGACAAATATTGTAACAACTATAAGCCTATAGAGTAGTATAAATAAGGACCTAGGAGGTCTAGCAAAGAGGTTCAGTAGGTTCAAGGGGTCAATCAATAATTGTAAGCAAGTTTGTTATGATTCTTGTAGTAGAGTGGAATAAGCTAGGTTTTGAGGGTTAGGTCACAGGCTGAGGATCATGGTGTGATCTAGTCAGCCACACGGAGGGTACTTACCCTCATTTTGATTGTATTACTAAATATGTAATGTGCACAGTGCACTATTTTGCAACTGAATAAATAAAAGAGCAGAGAAGCTAGATCTTTTTGGACGTAGCCCTAGGAGGGGGTGAACCATGGTAAACCTTGTGTGTTATGTGATTGTTAATGAATTCTTTACTTTTCTGTTAATCAATAACTCAAGAATGAATGGTTAAAATAGTGATATCAACATGCATGCATAGGTTTAAAGATGAATGAATTGTAGAAGTAGATGAATGGTTAACATGGATAATGTATAAGGGAGAAAGAACCCAACCACAATCCCCATGCATTACTATACTTCAAACACCTTACTATTGCAGTCCCCCATAAAATCTATCTCAGGTGAGACTACGTTGTGCACCCTGTGCACAACGTTGCCTTCTGGTTTACCAGGAGGGTTGATAGTTTTGAGGGTTTTGTTGGAACCCTGTTTGAGATCAGAACCTAGGTTAGCTAAAGAAGAAGTAAGCCAACAAATGATTATGTTTATGGCTGGAACTACACGGATTGAGTGGATGAAATATGTGGAAGAAAAGCACGGAGTACGAAAGTATAGAAGGGAATGTTCACACAATGGAATCCAGTGAAGGTGGATATTGAAAGATGGTTGAGAACAAAGGAACTTGATTTTGCGCATAAAGACAAGGGAAACCCTAAGTTAACACCACGCAAATATCTCGACAAATACATGCTTAGCGACTTGCATGAGGTATTTTTCTGTGATTTCCTGCAATTTTCATAGGAGTGGTTATTGAGGTTAAAGGACAACCACCCTACAAATCGAATCACACAGCTGGAATGGAATCTTGTGGAGATCGCTCAGTTACAAAAAGTTAATAACAAATTCACGCATGCAATAGATTTATGGTTAGACAATATTGTTGCAAGGTTTATCACTGAATTTGTAGTAGATACTGCGAAGTCCTACACTGCAGCAAAGAAAGATTTTCTAAAGGGACCCATAGGTAGGTACATCATATCATTTTATACTTCAATCAATATTTTATTGTCTGACAACGATGTGATCACCATGGAATCAGACAACTAAACTTCCTTGCATGCATGGGGGAAGGGGGGGAAGCACTAAAAGGAGGTTGAGATATGGACAAGGAGATGGATAAGGGAAAGAAGAAGGAGGACATGGATCTAATCATGATGGAAGAGGAAAAGATAAAGCAGATATTAATGGAAAAGGATGGAAAGATGCGCAGTGGAATACCTTACCAATATAAAATGTATAACAAGAAGAGAGCCATAGTCGACAGAGAGGGCTTGGTGAGTGATGAAGAAGAGGTAGAGGATCTTCGGGCTATGGAGCAGATTGAGGAAATCCTGCGCGCAACATACGAATGTAAAACATGAGGTCCAGGTTCAGGAACAGAAAGAAGAACTCCAATCCAAATCACCGTCAGTGTGGAACCTACAACCCCATGTGCGACTAATAAACCAGAAATAACACCAACGTTTAGACAAATGGATTTTAGTGGAAGAAGAACAATAGAACAGGGATCCAATCAAGGAAAATCAATTGGGGGAGAAAGTTCAGGAAGTA
>JZKD02S0672656.1:0-15408 GCA_000966675.3 Picea glauca | reverse complement strand
AAGAAGTCGACCAGAAATAATAATAATATATTGAACAGACAGGAACCCAAAAGGAGAAGTCGGCCCCAGTAAAGTCTGTCAGATTACTATAAATACAGGGTGCCAATTCTCATTTGCCACAGTCTCAGAATTGCAGAGCAGGAACTGGTGCGCACTACAGTTCCCAGTTTGGTGCGTACGTGTGGAGGAGAGTTGCAGGTGTAGCTACTGCAACAACCAGTTCTAGGTTTTGTCTTGGACTATCTCTTGGCTAGGGTTTGGACTATCTGATCAGCTATTGTTGGTGCACTATCCTTGGAGGAAGATGTGCTACACCTTGTTTGGCTATCTAGCCTAGGGTTTTCTTCCAGAGTAATTCTCAGTCAAGGTTAAGGTGCTCGAAGGGTGGCTTCGACCTATGGTTGGGTGAAAAGGGTATTGTCAATGGTAAAATGAGAAAAAATATTCTATATTCTAACAGGTTATGGGCCCACACCTCGTTCATTCAGTCTAAACGTTGGAAGGAAGCATAGTTGCTAGGATATTGAGCTCATTGAGGAACTGCCGCTAGGGTTACTAGCAGAAGCAACTTCCAAGACACTGTCGCTAGGGTTACTAGCAGGAGAAGTTGAAGAAACCCTAATCCTCTCGTTGAGGTACCTTAAGTGAAGATATTGACCTAATCTTCGAACAAATCAGTGTGCCCTAGCCTAGCATATCTCCTGATACTCTCAGCAAGCCAAGATGTGAAGTTTGAGTTTGTGGTCAAATCTAGGGTTTGACTAAGTCAAAGAAGCCATGACTTATTCTATGAAGTCAGAGAACAAGTTAGATGGTGCCTCTAACTTCAGAGCGTGGAAAACAAGGATTGACCTCATCCTTTCCAAGAATAAAGTGTTGGATATCGTGAAACGAAAGATCGTGGAACCAATGTTTGAAGAAGGAAAAGAGAAGGAACTACAGAATGTTGCAGCTATGGAGAAGTTCAAAGACAGTGACATCAATTCCATGAGTATCATAGTGGACTCTTTAAAAGACCACTTGATACCCTACATCTCTCATCTTGACTCATCGAAGAAGATGTACGATGCCCTAACGAATCTCTTCTCAGTCAGAAACATTGGAAAAATCATGAGTCTGAAGAATGAGCTTTGTGACATGAAGATGAATGATGATGACAGCATAACATCATACTTTGTGAGAATCTCTCAGTTAAGAGATCAACTACAAGCTATTGAAGAGATCATTTCATAGAAGGAATTGGTAAACATAGTACTCAATGGTCTTCCCAAGATGTGGGATAAATTTGCCGCAAGCATGAACACAAGAAAGGAGTATCCGACATTTGAAGAATTTTGGACTTGCTGCACTCAAGAAGAATCAAGGATCAGTGCAAAAGAGAAACCCCAAAAGAAGTACGATGATCAAGACTTCACAACAAGATTCAATAACTTTAGGAACAAAAGGAAGTTTGGTTCAAGGAGGAATCCAAATCAAGAGAAAGACATTTTAGAAGTACAATGATTCAACTGTCAAAAGTATGGTCACTACAAGAATCATTGTCCCGAGCTAAATAAAAGGAAGGAGAAACACGGAGCATCAATTGCCGAAGAAAAGGAACCTACAAAGAAGACTAAGAAGGATGGAAGAGACTTCTTCTTCTAAAGGTAACAACACTCTTCTTATTTCTTGTACATATCTTGTTTGCATTGTCTCTGTACATATCTTGTATATCTATCTCTTGGAAGATAATGTGTTCCAAGAAGAACTATACCTATGGAAGAACAACAAGATGAAAATGGATATCATTAGATAATACACATGAAAGGATGAAATACAAATCATGTGGAAGCTATTGCAAGATAAGTCGAATCAATCATGAAGAGACTAAGAAGAAGCAAAGACAGAAAGAAGTCAACAATCGAGAGAAAATTGGAAAAAGACTTATGACGTTTTGTAGAAGACAACAAGACGAAAGCATGGACTCTGTTAGACAAGAGAGCCAATTATATATTGCAGAAGATAATAAGGATGCAGATGGAAGTGTGGACTCTGTTATACGGAGGGAGTCGATTATATGCACTCATACATGAAGCAAGGATTAGGAGGGAGATAATCCTATGATCCATTGAAGATGATGAAGTATATATCCATGATAACAGCCATAAAAGACAATACGTTTTCAGTTCAACCACAGAAGAAGACTTCTTCGAAGAAAAGCCTCTAAGTATTCATGGTTGTCCATCCACATCCGTGATCCTATGATGAAAGAAAGAAATGGAATCTTTAGGGAATGGAACCTACTCCATGGTCCCAAGAGCTAAACATGAGGAAGAACATGAAGATTCCAAGAAAGAAAGAGAAGCCAGAACAACCAATCATTGTATCAAGAATCATAAGATTGTCAGCCTGATATAAACTCAATAAAAGAAATCAAGTAGAGGAACTGAAAGTCGTGGTGAAGAACAGTGTATGGAAGACTTATGAATGAAATCATTGTGAAGATCTAGAACTAGAGGTTCTCCCATATGGAGGGAGAAGACTATGATGATTACGTGTTCCAGTAAACCAGAATTATCTCTACATGAGTCATTATATCATCCGCAACATCCATGAGTTGGAGTTCTACATCAGATGAATGCAAAGAATATTCTCCAGAGAAATTGAATAAAGAGCGTATGAATAGCAATCTCAAGACTTTGAGGCATACCAGAAAGAGACTCTTGTATGAAGATAGATGAAGATAACTTGGTGGAGAACCTCTAGTGCACAACAAAAGAATGGTGAAGATTCCCTATAACATCAAGATGACTACTCAGTAGATCAGATCTCATGATGATAGAAGAAGTGCCACATAGATACGTTCCAATTTTTCCAACAATAATATACTCTATTGTTTAGAGCTACATAAATCCCTCACAATGTTCCAGACTAAAGTACATTTGAAATCAAGCATTACATTATCCGTAATGAAGTCCATAAAGGAGAAAGTGGTTATCCAATACATATCTCCACAGATGAGCAGATAAGTAGACATTTTGGTAAATCTTCTATCCAAGATGAAAGAGTTTGCGTACTCAATCTGGAGCTCATGGAAATGACTTCCTTATTGAAAAAGGAAGAGATGACTCCCAGGTTGGGAGGGAGCAATGAAAATATTATTGAAGACATTCATTTTCAATATTGAAAAATAGTCCATCTTGGATAGATTCTTTCATGTTCGGAAAGTGGATTGAGATCTCTGACGGACAACGATTTCATATTGTGGTTAACATGGGAAATGGTACAGATTGTTGATGTATCATAGACATCAACTTCCCATTGTGGTTAACATGGGGAGTGGTCTAGGGCAGTATCTCTTCTTGAGGGTTACTCAAGAAGACTGGCCCGCCTCACCGGACAATGATTTCTCATTGTGGTTAACATGAGGAATGGTCTGTTTTAGAGGTTGATGCAAGACAATCTTTTTCTCTTATGGTTAACAGAGTAAATGGTATGGACAGTCATTCCTTAGGGTTTATAAATTCTCTCCAGGGTGCACTTTGATTAGTGTAGGAGGAATGGCCCAGGGTGGGGAATGGTCCAGGCTCAGCAATCAGGGACATGCATTCCTTAGGGTTTATACATTCTCTCCAAGGTGCACTTTGATTAGTGTAGGAGGAATGGCCTAGGGTGGGGAATGGTCCAGGCTCAACATTCCTTAGGGTTATACATTCTCTCCAAGGTGCACTTTGATTAGTGCAAGAAGAATGGCCCAGGGTGGGGAATGGTCCAGATTCAGAAGACAGGACAATTATTCTTCCTTGCTTGAGAAGAGTAGTCCAGATATCTCATTGTTATACTCTAAGGGCAGATATTCTTTCAAAGCTCATAGATGTGAGTGAAAGATTGGCCTAGATGATTTAGTTTATATCATAACATTGTTTTTGTGCAGGTTGCTATCAGATGTTTTGTTATGAAGACTGTATGACAGTAGATGTATACTACTGTGGTGGATATGTTCCATTGTTCGTGACTATACGTTGTTGATCAAGTACTTGTGTGTTACTTGATGCGGTAGTGTACCACTGGATTGTAGTTATGTACTACTATGGATAGACACAGTTGTGTTCTATTTTTGTTCTGATTGCCTTGAAGACTATCAATAGTTTATTGGAGATAATCATCATCAAGACAAATAATGAATAGAGATTTTCCAAATGGAAAATGGTTTAGAGCATTTACTCTTCTAGATTATAATAATGGCTCTTGTATCACTCTATGGTCTGAGTGACTTATCCAACATCATGTCTAATTACTCAGATGAAGTATGGTTTCGAGAGATGATGCAGATGATGGTGATGGTGATGCTCATGACCTGGTCATGAGATAGTCTAGATGANCTAATGAGTTGGCTAATAACCCTAGAAGTCTTGTCGACTCAAGAAGATAATTTATATTAGGTTATTAGCCTCCAAGAGAAGAAGTCGGCTAGAAATAATAATAATATATTGAACAGACAGGAACCCAGAAGGATAAGTCGGCCCTAGTAAAGTCTGCCAGATTACTATAAATATAGGGTGCCAATTCTCATTTGTCACAGTCTCAGAATTGCAGAGCAGCAAATGGTGCGCACTGTAGTTCCCAGTTTGGTGCGCACGTGTGGAGGAGAGATGCAGGTGCAGCTGCTGCAGCAACCAGTTCTAGGTTTTGGCTTGGACTATCTCTTGGCTAGGGTTTGGACTATCTGGTCAGCTATTTTTGGCACGCTATCCTTGGAGGAAGATGCGCTACACCTTGTTTGGCTATCTAGCCTAGGGTTTTCTTCTTAAGTAATTCTCAGTCAAGGTTAAGGTGCTCGGAGGGTGGCTTCGGCCTATGGTTGGGTGACAAGGGTATTGTCAATGGTAAAACGAGCACACATCTTCTATATTCTAACACGATAGTTATGAATGTTATTGTGAATGGTTTATGTTGAAATCTACAGTATAATGGTACTATATAATTGAATTCACCAAGTAATCAAGGAATAACATAAACAAGATAATGTGCACATAGTAGATAAGTAAGAATGAATAAGTTGATCACCTCCCTTCCCCTCATTATTGCATAAACTTGGTTCTTGTAGCTCCAATAGATGCCTCAGGTGAGACTTCACTTTCATGCAGGTGATGCTGAAAGGTCCAATGTCTAAAGTGTTTTTTTGGTTAGATAACTTGAACCTAGGGTCTTACAACTGCACGCCAACAAATGGTTTCATTGTTGGGACCTGTAATATGTAATTGAGGGAATGTTTTGGAGGCCAAATAAGAAATAGATCTCAGAATGGATAGAAGGGAAGGAACAATAATTTTCTCAAAAGGAAAATAGAAACCCTCGGATGAGTGACAAGTAATGGATGCAAAGGTATGTGTACACAAAACTGCATGAGATTTTCTGATTATTTTGATTGAGTGGCTAGAAAGATTGGCGGAGAGTACTGGAAGATACCGAACCGCAAAATTGAGGAACTAGACTCCTGAGTTGGTAAGGAAATTGAATTTTGTAAGTAATAATACTTTTGTTGTAGTTGATTTATGGTTGGAGAGTATATTGGGAGGTTATATTACAAAATTTGCAGTGGATTATACCCAAACATACAATATTACAGAGAGTAATTTCTTGAAAGGTCCGAGTAGAAGGTTCATGAAATCTTTGGGTACGTGGATAAAGATATTGTTATGTGACAAGTGTGTGATGACAATGGAGTCTAATTTATAAGGGGCTTTGCGCACATAGGGGAACTGGGGGAAGAAAAGAGGATAGTTTGAAGTTTGAAAAGAATGAAGGAAGAAATGAAGAAGGAAAAGACGGATTGAGGATGTAGAGAACCAAATAAGTGATATAAGAAGAAGAAGACGAATTTGGAGTACTGCATAATGGAAGAAGGTACAAGAGGCGGAATACTGGGGCTGAGAAAGGAGAGTCACACAGTGAGCATGAGGGAAGAGAACCTTGTGCAATCATCTACATCATAGAAATTTTGTGCATAGAAGGAGAGGAAGATAATTCTTAGTTCATTCTGATAATAGAAGAGCCTTTAAGTCATATTCAGACTGGATCTTGTGTCGACTCTATGACCCCATGTGCATCACCTAGATCAGAAATCACATTTGAGGATTTATCAAAAACACTTATAGTTAGAAAGGGAGGATGGAGTAGAAATAATCAGAGCAGTGGAAGCAATGTGAAAAGTCAGAGTCAACCAACATCATCGAGGGGAGGTACTACATAGAACAACATGGAAGGAGTAAACAACACACTAAGATTGTCTGAGTTCTAGGGAGTTGGGTCGGAGGACCCAGAGAAACATCTATTCATATGTGAAACAATTTGGGTTGCAAATAATGTCCAAGATGATGTTGTAAAGATTGCACAATTGAAAACAACATTTAGAGGCCGCACATTAGTCTTGTACATGAAACTGCAAAGTACCACACCAATAGGACAAGCAAGGACATTAGCAGAGATTAGACAAGCATTGTTGAAAGAGTTTAAGAATCCAAAATCCAAGTCACAGTACATTACAGAGTTGAAGGAAATCAAACAGGTGTAGAATGAATCAGTTTGGGATTATGACCAACATTTTAAGGATTTGATGGGTAGAATGACATTCCATATTCCCGATCAACAACACAAATAATGATTTATTGCATGACTTCTACCACACATTCGCAGGTTGTTTATTCAACAAAAGGTTGCATCATAGCCTCAATCTTTAGATATTGCAATGAAATTGGAAGCATCTCTTGTAGGAGACAATGGAGGGATGGTGCAATTCTAGATGTGGTTAGTTTCCTTGACAATTAAACTATTAGAACTTACAAAAGGGAAGGAGAAATGGGAACAATTCTAGTGTACCAAGTGTAGGACTGAAGGCCACCATAAGGACAAATTTCTAGCATTCACGCAGTATTTGGCGACTGGAGCACCGAATCCATTACCAGGAGGGGGATATTTTGAAATATGAAAGAAATGGGGACATCATCCGACTGAGTGTCCATTACTGCATAAATACCAGAGTACACCAAGGAACTTATTTTGCAACTTCTGCAAGTCAGTCGGGCATGAAGATAAGGATTTGCGCGCATTTGATTTGATGAGAGAGCACACTTTAAATATGTATAGGATTCAGGAGGAGAATGTTTCAATAGAAGAAGGTGGCCCACAGTATAAAAATCAAAGAATTTTTAATTCAGGAAACAAAGGAAATGTCAATAGAGGTCGAGGCAAAGAAAATTTTGGCAGAGGAAGTAGAGGACCAATAATATGTTACAATTGTAATCAACCAAGACACTTAGCTCATGACTGCCCAAATATATGTACAACCTACACATATTGTAGAGCACTAGATCATGCGACAAAAGGCTGTCGTCAACTACTTGAAAAGTGGTAGGCAAGAGGGAATCAAAACTAGAACCCGAATCAGAATGTATATAATATATCAGATGAGAAATGCAATGAAGGACCTAGAATTGCAGTTGTTATGCATGTAGGAAATATAGCAAGGGATGTTGCGATGAATGGAGGGAAGCAAATTGAGAAATGGGTAAGGAAATCAACAGGACCTATGCCAAAAATTGACTCTCAGAAAGGAAAGGAGATGTATTAGAGGGAAACAAAATAGATACTAGAACTAGATTGGGTAGCATCAACATCATCTACGCCTCTTGTATGTGATCATACTATGCCAGAGAAGCCACTGGGGAAGGTAAGTACTCTAAGGGAATTTTTGAGAAGTTGCGTAGAGTTGATGAAAGATGAAATTGCATTGAATGCATTATGTGAAATTATTGATCATTGTGTGCAAGAAAGGGAAATTCAAGATCTTCATCATTGGGAGTTAGAAAGATCTTATTAAAGGTACTACATAGGAGTTTAAGAAGTAGTTCAAGATGATGGAATTAGGACTACTACATTATTATCTTAGCATGGAGATATGGCAGGAAGATAAAGGCATATATTTCTCTAAGAGAAAGTGTGTAAAGAATCGACTAGAAAGGTTTATAATAAAAGATTATAAAGCTACTACTACACCCTAAAAAGTAAACCCTAAACTGAGTCAATTTGATTGCACAAAAGAAGTTTAGAAAACTTTATACATAGGCTTAGTTGAATGAAGCAACCTATTGTAGGGCCCTTCTTGATGAGACCCTACAAGAGTATCAACTATACCTATGGTAGAGTGTAACCAATCCCCCATGGGATTTTCACCCAGGTCTAAGGTCTAAGAGCCCAATAATATAAACGTTGGACCACCACATGAGGAATAATAGAGATGTAGGATTCTTTTATAAAGTGTTTAGTAACTCTAATTGGGTAAGATCCATTAAAAATTAGAACTCAACCATAGGGAATTTGTTCCATCTTGGTTTAAGATCCATTTAATTGTAAAGTATAACACTATTCAACTATCTTCCATTAAGGTGGAGTATAAGGCACTTGTCATTGTTAGATAAGAATCCATATGGATAAGAAGAATATTCTATAAGTTAATGATAGAGATAAGTGGATCTATGATTATCCATTGTGATAATAAAATACGTTATTTCATGCTTATAGCAAGCATATTAATTTTCACCATCATTATATCAGACAATTGCTTATAAAAGGACAAGTCAATGTCTACTATTGAAGAAGAAAGGATTAAGTTGTAGACATTATCACCAAGTCACGCAACCATAATAAGTTAATAAAGTTCTTATAACTTATCATATTATACATTTGGCATTAAAATAGGGTGTTAGATAATGTTAGTTAAAATAATGCACAAATATGTTAGTTAAAATATAAATAATGTTAGTTAAAATAATGCACAAATATGTTTATAACCTTTGATCCCTTTTAGAACGTACTAATATTTAGGGTCTCAACTTATTAAAGAGTCGAAACACATAATGCGCAAATATCACATTATGTCCCTCAAACAGGGTCTCTATCCTCATCACCAATTTGTTGAAGTCCAAGTCATGGTGTGGGTAGGAGTCTCTTTTGGGTTGGTGGAGGCCCTGAAGCCACCTAGTTCACCCTTGTTTCTCTTATCAATGGCTCACTAAGAGGGTGTCATCATCAAGTTTTGCATGCCATTAGAATTAGTGAGGTAACATAATTACTCACCTTGTATTGTAATTCCTATCTTACCCAACATGGTTTCACTAAGTCCTCACAACATCAAATTTGTATGTAAAGTAAATGGTGAAATCATTCTTGTAGTTGTTTATGTGGATGATTTGATCATCATTGGGAGTTAGAAGATCTTATTAAAGGTACTACATAGGAGTTTAAGATGATAGACTTAGGACTACTACATTATTATCTTAGCATGGAGATATGGTAGGAAGATAAAGGCATATATTTCTTTGAGAGAAAGTATGTGAAGAATCAACTAGAAAGGCTTATAATAGAACATTATAAGGCTACTGCTACACCCTAAAAAGTAAATCCCAAACTGAGTCAATTTGACATTAAAAGGGGGTGTTAGATAATGTTAGTTAAATAATGCCAAATCCATTTTGTAACATGCCACTAGTATATAATATTCAATTCATTTCCGACTCTTAGGTAGTTTTCATAGTTGTTATAATACATCATAGAGAATCTTCTATTTTAATTATATGGATATTTTCACATATGTGGAGGAATATTCTATCTTTATCCTATGTTGGTCCTTCATTCATTGGCCCTTGGATTCACTTGTCTTCACCTGATGAAACAAGACTTGGACTTCATGGGTTGGACTTGGATTGATTGTTGACTTGTCCATGGGCTTGGATTGATGGCAGACTTGATCCAGATTTAGGAGCGGAACGAACTGATTAACAGATTGAATATAATAAACATAAAGATAAGAAGAATAACACAAATATCCAGTGAACAATATCTTCTATTAAATAAAGAAATAGGTTGAAACTATAAAACTACAAAACTAAAACTTGCTCGAATGGTGGTAGCTATCTCTGAGAAGAGATGTGGCTGCTACGTGCATCTGTCTAAGAAGAATGGATTACAATGAGGCTCCATAGGCCCTTTTCATATTACTCATGAATGCCAAAACCCTAGACATCCAAAAACCTAACCCTAGAAGGTGAAATGCCAAAATTCATGTGGGCCCTATGGGTAAGTTGGTGTAATTTGGTACCTCAACTTCCTAGGGTCATAATGTTTGCATACGAGCTATGTTTTAGGCGCATGATAGCCCATTGGAAAGGTCTTTAAGAGAGCTACACATTCTGTCGTCAAACTCTGATTTCGTCTACTGTCTGACTATGGCGAGCCAAAAAAACAATATTTAGGGCCCTAAAACAGCCCTGAAAGTACAACAAGATGTGATGACATGAAAACATTCAAAATAAGCCAGTTGGATTAGGCGAGAGAACAACCGTATCCACCTAGAGAATGTGTGAGGATTCAGATAGCCCCAGAAGTGTAGAACTCACAATTATAAAGCAGTACAGAAAGACGTGTTGAACAAAAACAAACATGGGGATCCAGTTGGCATAGGTGGGTGGCCACCAATATCCACCTGGATCAATCCTCCCCCCTTAGGAAGAAATGGTCTCCATTGAATTGAGTTCCCCCATCAATTGAGGAAACATTTAATGGATTTGGCCCCAAGTGAGCCACTTTCCTTGGTGTAGGAGTTGCCCTACCTTGACAACCCGATAAATTTGGATCCGTTGTTGGTGAGTGCCCTTGACCTGTGTGTCCATAATATGATCGGTGGATGCTTGTTCCATGTAATCAGGGTTGAGCTATGTTATCGTCAACTGTTCAATGATCTCAAAGGTTTCCAATAATGGTGAAAAATATAGTTGAAGGAGGTCCACATTGAATATTGGATGCGGACCAAGGAAGGGTGGAGTGTTGAGCTCAAAAGAATTACTACCCACAACCTTGGTGATAGTGTAAGGCCCATAATAAAGTGGGCGAAGATTTCGATGGGGCCCGGTGAGACAGTCCTTTTGCAAATGTAACCAGAATTTGTCGCCAACCTGAAACTAGTGTGGTACCCTGTGTTGATCATGGCACTTCTTGTACTTAGCATTGCATTTATGAAAAATATCCTGGACCTATTGGTGGATGTGATGAATCTACTCAATGAATCTGGTGGCTTTGTCAATTGCAGAATTATCAGGGGAAGAGTCTTTATGTGCAGTGGCAAGAAGAAGTGCAACATCAATGGGTCCCAAGGGTTGGAATCCCAGACCCACCTGAAATGGGCTATGGTCGGTGGAACTATGGAGAGCCCTATTGTAGTTTTGTTGGACATATGTAAGACTCTTGTCCCATGTAAGGGGATTCTTAGAATTGTACATGTGTAGGATGTGCACAATCATCTGATTGACGACCTCGGTTTGGCCATCGGTTTGGGGGTGGAAAGCAGTGGATTTGTGAGCTTGGTGTCTAACAAAGACCAGAGACTTGACCAGAAAGTGTTGAGGAACTTGTTGTCTCGGTCAAAGATGATGGTCTGTGGTATCCCAAAGTGGACCCAAACTCGTTCGAAGAAGAGCTTGGCAGTCTCTGTCGCCGTGACATTCTTCTTACAGGTTGTGAGGATGGCCATCTTCGAAAACCGATCAACGACCACAAACACACAGTCATTCTCGTGCTTGGTGGACGGAAAACCAGACATGTAATCCATTGATATGGATTCCCACGGCTTCTCGGGACTAGGAAGAGGGGTGTATAAGCCTTGCTTCTTGATGGTTGACTTGGCAATGGTGCAGACAGTGCAATATATGATATACTTACTAACATCCTGTCAAATTTTTGGCCAATAAAAATGTTTCTGAAGAATGGCCACGGTTTTCTCTATGCCAAAATGTCCTGCCACCCGACTGTAGTGGGATTCCCAAATCATCTTTGTACACTCGCTTGTAGGAACATAGAGATGGCCCAAGTGGCATAAGAGTCCATCCTGAATGTGAAAATCAATGACAGTGGCGCATATACCCAAGAGATGATATGTGGTGTTGAAGTCTGAATCTTGCTGATATAGTTGGGGCCACTCCAATGCTTCATGTCTACAGGACTAGAGCACAGTGGTGAGTACAGCCACAGGAGGCCGACCGAGGAAGTCAACGACACGATTGGAGATACCTGTCTTATACTTGATGTTGAGATGGAACTGTTGCAGGTAGGTGGACCACTTCTAATGGTGGTCATTCTACAATTTCCCCTGTGTCTGTATGAAATGCAGAGGCTTGTGACTAGTGTGTATGATCGGCTCTTTCCCCAGGATGTAATGTTTCCATTGACGACAGGCTTGTACAATGGAATAAATTTCCTTGTCATAGGTGGGGTATTTCCAAACAGTATCAGAGAGTGTCTCACTATGGTATGCCACATGATTCCTGTGTTGAGTGAGAACTGCGCCCACAACATAGTCAGATGCATCAGTCTCAATTTTGAATGGGTGTTGCAAATCGAGCAAGGAGAGTACTGAAGATAAGCATAAGCGATGTTTCAGATCATCAAATTCTCTTTGCTTCTCCTTCCCCCATAAAAAATTGGCCCTACCACCTCCCTTGGTCACCTGGCTAAGGGCCCATGCAATATGGGAGAATCCTAACACGAACCGTCGGTAGAAATTGGCTAGACCCAAGAATCTCCGAAGGTCAACTAGTGTGGTCGGGGCTGGCCAGTCACAGATGACTTGGATCTTCGCTAGATCAACATGTACCCCATGATAATCAACAATGTAGCCTAGGTATTGGACCATGTTCATGCCAAAAGAGCATTTTTCTAAGTTGGCATAAATCTTGTGTTGTCGTAGAGTGATCAAAACCTACTGAATATGTCGCATGTGCTCCTACCATGTTCTGTTGAAGATGAGGATGTCATCCAAATATACTACCACAAAGGAGTTGGTGAAGGGTCTCAATACATCATCCATAAACCTCATAAAATTGGCTGGTACATTTGTTAATCCAAAGGGCATGACTAGCCTTTCGTAGAGACCTTCTTTAGACTTGAAGGTTGTCTTCCAGACATCAGTTGGTTCGATGGAAACCTGGTGGTAGCCAGACTTCAGGTCAATCTTGTTGAAGAAATTTTCCCCCTTGAGATGATCAAGAAGGTCATCAATCTTGGGAATGGGGTAGTGGTTCCTGACTATGATTTTGTTTAAGGCTCTACAATCAATGCAAAGTCACCAAGTCTCATCCTTCTTTTGCACTAGTACAATCGAGCTTCTGTAAGGGAAGGAGTTGGGTCGGATGTTCCCTTTTTGAAGAATCTCTTGGATATGATACATGATTTCGTCATTCTCCATCAACGAGCACCGATAGACTAGCCCATTAGGTAGAGGTGTGTTGGGGGTCAGATCAATGGGATGTTTGACTTGGCAGTGTACCGGTACCCCTGTAGGTGAGGCAAAGATGTCTTTGTATTCTTCCATGATCCTATCCACTTGCTTTTGCTACAAAGAGAGGCGTTGTGTAGAGGTCACGGATGTGGCGGTGACCTTTTTCTTACTATGAGCACGGATCACAAATAATATGAACTTCTCAGTCTATGAAATGACCTTACTGCATTGCTTAGCAGAGATTAAAGAAATTGCAGTAGGTGGTGCCACCTCTGGGATCCTATATAATTGTCTACCCAAAGTAATAATAACATTGTGGGGTCTAGATTCATACACAACATGACGCTTCCAAAAATATGGTTGTCCTAAAAGAACATCACAAACTTCAAGGGGAGAAATATCACATAGTACCTCATCTTTGAAAGGCTTGATGCCATAGGGTAGATGACATTGTTGGTTGACACAAAGATCTCTTCCTTAACGAAGCTAGCCAATGGTGTAGGGATTTGGGTGTGGTGTCATTAGAAGGTCCAGCCGCTTGATGACCTCTGCTGAAATCAGGTTCTTCTGACTACCTCTGTCAACAATGAAACGAATCAGAGCCCCCTTGACCCACATCTGCTAGTGAAAGAGGCACTCCCCTTCCTTTGGTTATTCTAGTTTGCTTTGCCTGAATTTGGTGGTAGCGACCGTGGCACTGGGTTCAATATAGATAATCTGCTTCCCTCCTTCACGATTTGACTCGGAATCATAATCGACCTTTGACTCAGAAGTCTTTAGCTTGACCATGAGGGACTGCTTAGAGCAACATTCATCAATTTTGTGCCAAGGAATTTTATGGTACTCAAACCATTTTCTCATGTCCTTCTTCGTGTTTTCATTGCCCTTCTTGTGTTTCATCTTGGATGGATTTTCCTAAGGGTGGCCATATCGACTTGGTCCTTTGCTGTGTGGGTTCGAGCTTCCTTTTCCCTGCTTCGACTGTGAGGGGTTTGCAGATCCAAACTCTCGTCATTTCTGCTTAAATTTTTGCTCGATATTGACAACGTATATATAAGTCATGCCCAACAAGGCAATGTACAAGAACTCCATTTCTGTTTGAATGTATCAATGCAAACAGTCGTGGTATTTGAGCACAAGATGATGCTTAGAATCTTTGATACCCAATTTGGTGCGTAGGTTATGGAAAATATTGGTGAAGTCTAGTATTTTCTGGTCCCTTTCTTGACGTAGGGTGGTCCATCTGGTGTACTGGTCCTCGTAGATTCCAATAGGGTAGTACTATTATTTAATGGTGTCTCGGAAAGAATCCCATGTAGGGTCCACCACAAAAATTGCAGATTCCTCCATGGCCCTTTTCTCAGAGTAAGTATCCCACCAGTCTTTCACACGGGAAACGACCTTGAGGAGTGCAAAAGTGATATTTTCCCTATCGAAAAAATTGTGGACCAAACAATATCCTTCGAGCAGATTCAACCATTTATCTACAACATCTGCATCTATCAATCCTTCAAATAATGGAATATCAAAATTTACCAGTACCTTGAAGGGGGTTGCATGGTCGCTTGATGAAGATGCTTCTCCCGTGGGCAGTCGTCGAAGGATCTACGTGAAGTTGTCCATCATTTCGTTCCTTTTTCATGTGAGGGATTCCTCGAGCAACATTTTAATAGGATCTCTTGATCCATCATATTTCTTTTCATCTCCCATGGGTTGTTGTCGGGCTTAGCGTGACCGATCTGGTAATGGCTCGATGGGTTCGAGTCCCAACTTCTTGTACCCATATCTTATTGGGGACATGCACGAAAATAAATAAATGAAGAGAAGACCGATTTGATACCACTGATCAAGATTTAGGAGTGGAATGAACTGATTAACAGACTGGATATAATAAACATAGAGATAGGAAGAATAACACAAATATCCAGTGAACAATATCTTCTATTAAATAAATAAATAGGTTGAAATTGTAAAACTACAGAAATGAAACTTGCTCGAATGGTGGTAGCTATCTCTGAGAAGAGATGTGGCTGCTACGCGCATCCGTCTGAGAAGAATAGATTACAATGAGGCTCCATAGTCCCTTTTCATATTACTCATAA
>JZKD02S0672601.1:0-15409 GCA_000966675.3 Picea glauca | reverse complement strand
TGATAGGGTAGTTTTGTTTATTCCTGGCTTTTACATTTAATGGTGCTTCTTTGTTCTTGCATTTTAGTCTCGTGTTGCTTGTTCTTGCTTGTTTGTCCATTGTGGTTATTTCACAATTTACCCAATGTAAGTGATTTTTTCGTAAAAGTGATAGGAGAACTGTGTCTAGATAATTAAGGGTTTATTCTCTTGCATGCATTTTGTAGAAGTTAAGGGGTTAGTTCAATAAAGGTCCAGGAAGAGCATTTCAGCTACACAAGATTCATGGATGCTATTGAGTTGAATCCAGTTAATATTTAGGCAGGGCACTCAACTTACTTTCAGTGTTAGAATGAGTCAGAATCCGATCCGCAAATGGTAGGTGTACAGCCTGTCCGTTTTGTCAACACAAATTTTCTACGGAATTAAATTTTGTTCTCTGTGCTTGAATGGTTACCCCTGTTCAGATTTGGGCTCAAGGCTTCTGTTTGAGATCTAGGTGCAATGCCAAATTCACAATGCACTTTGTGCTTTATTTGAATGTTCCAAAACATGCACATCAATTCTCAAATGAAGAGCGCTAGATGTTCCAGGTCTAAAATAATGTCATCAAGATCACTCCTATTTACTGAGATCAAATACAAATTCTTACACATTCCTGGTTAACACATCTGACTAGTCCTGTTCACATAACACATTGATTAGAAAAACATGGGTTGCAATACTAACCCTGTTATCACATATAGTTGTCAAGGGCAGCAGGTTGTCCAAGTTCATGTCTGCACAGGGAGCGTCCGAGCGCAGCATGCAGAGCAACTCATTTAGGGCTTAAAATACAAACAGGCGGGCTCAGTTTTGTGACGGTGGAGATCCTCTGTGAGGATCATATTAGCGCCCCCCCGAGTATTCGAGTTTCAAAATTGCACTAAGTATAGCACCATGAAAAGAGTCGAAGCCCGAAGTGAGATGAGCTGTTGATCTTAAAGGGAGCACGTGGCGTCCGATCCAAGTGTTCAGGAAAATAAGCTTCAGGAGTTTTGAAGTAGGAAGTGTGCAAAACTTTCGAAAGGCCGAAGTCTGAAGTGAGGCTGGACCATCCATCGGCAGGGACACACGGCAACCAATCTCTCACTTCGGGAATTTTCCTCCAAGAAGCTCTTCATGTTTCACATTCAAAAGCGTCGAAGTCCGGAGACCTGAAAAGCGTCTCAGCCGTCGATCTCAGGGAGCTATGTGTCGTCAGATTCTTAGCTCTAGGAGCTATGTGTCATCAGATTCTTAGCTCTAGGAGCTATGTGTCATCAGATTCTTAGCTCTGGAGGTTTTACTTGGAGGGAAATGGAGTGTGAGAATTGAAGTTCCCAAAGGTCGAAAGCGCCCGTATTTGGTCACAGAAAAAGATCTGCTTGGCCTCGAGGCGTCGGGATTGACTTGAAGAAGTCGTGGNTGATAGGGTAGTTTTGTTTATTCCTGGCTTTTACATTTAATGGTGCTTCTTTGTTCTTGCATTTTAGTCTCGTGTTGCTTGTTCTTGCTTGTTTGTCCATTGTGGTTATTTCACAATTTACCCAATGTAAGTGATTTTTTCGTAAAAGTGATAGGAGAACTGTGTCTAGATAATTAAGGGTTTATTCTCTTGCATGCATTTTGTAGAAGTTAAGGGGTTAGTTCAATAAAGGTCCAGGAAGAGCATTTCAGCTACACAAGATTCATGGATGCTATTGAGTTGAATCCAGTTAATATTTAGGCAGGGCACTCAACTTACTTTCAGTGTTAGAATGAGTCAGAATCCGATCCGCAAATGGTAGGTGTACAGCCTGTCCGTTTTGTCAACACAAATTTTCTACGGAATTAAATTTTGTTCTCTGTGCTTGAATGGTTACCCCTGTTCAGATTTGGGCTCAAGGCTTCTGTTTGAGATCTAGGTGCAATGCCAAATTCACAATGCACTTTGTGCTTTATTTGAATGTTCCAAAACATGCACATCAATTCTCAAATGAAGAGCGCTAGATGTTCCAGGTCTAAAATAATGTCATCAAGATCACTCCTATTTACTGAGATCAAATACAAATTCTTACACATTCCTGGTTAACACATCTGAGTAGTCCTGTTCACATAACACATTGATTAGAAAAACATGGGTTGCAATACTAACCCTGTTATCACATATAGTTGTCAAGGGCAGCAGGTCGTCCAAGTTCATGGTCTGCACAGGAAGCGTCCGAGCGCAGCATGCCGAGCAGCTCATTTAGGGTTTAAAATACAAACAGGCGGGCTCAGTTTTGTGACGGTGGAGGTCCGCTGTGAGGATCATGTTAGCGCCCCCCCCCCGGGTATTCGAGTTTCAGAATTGCACTAAGTATAGCACCATGAAAAGAGTCGAAGCCGGAAGTGAGATGAGCTGTTGATCTTAAAGGGAGAACGTGGCGTCCGATCCAAGTGTTCAGGAAAATAAGCTTCAGGAGTTTTGAAGTAGGAAGTGTGTAAAACTTCCGAAAGGCCGAAGTCCGAAGTGAGGCTGGACCATCCATCAGCAGGGACACGCGGCAACCAATCTCTCACTTCGGGAATTTTCCTCCAAGAAGCTCTTCATGTTTCACATTCAAAAGCGTCAAAGTCCGGAGACCCGAAAAGCGTTTCAGCCGTCGATCTCAGGGAGCTATGTGTCGTCAGATTCTTAGCTCTGGGAGCTATGTGTCATTAGATTCTTAGCTTTGAAGGTTTTACTTGGAGGGAAATGGAGTGTGAGAATTGAAGTTCCCAAAGGTCGAAAGCGCCCGTATTTGGTCACAGAAAAAGATCTGCTTGGCCTCGAGGCATTGGGATTGACTTGAAGAAGTTGTGGGCATCGCTTGGAACATTCATGGGTGTCAGGGCTCGTCTTGATCCCGATGAAGGTAGTTATTGAAAATGGGGGTGGTGGTTGAGACCTTGTCTCACACCATAAATGGAATGCATGGAGAGAAGGGTCGTGGGGGCCGATTGTCAGTCCAAAGCTCTCTGGTGGACGGATTTTCTCGTAGAGCCCACACTGAAATGGGCTCATGTCTGACGTAAGAAGGCCTGCACAGTTTGATAGAGCAGGCGTCGACTGAAAACTTTGAATGCAATTGTCCGATCACACTCCTGGTGGTTGCAGCAGCAGTTATGAGTATAAATAGTTAGTTCTGATATTTTGTTGTGGTCGATGGTTGAGCTAGGCTTTCATATTGTAAAGTTTTAATGAAGCTCTAGTTCTTCTAGTTATGTATCTGTATTTGAGACTTCTTGTTTAATGAAAGTCAACTTCCTTTTCATTTCTCTGTAATAGCTGTGTTAGAACACTCGGGCATGGATGATCCAGTCGAGGGTAGTCATGCTGTTGTCATGTAGGTTCGATCATAATAGTATCTTCACTAGTTTTAATCAGTTTCTTGTGTTATCTTGTCTCTTCTTACATTGAATGGCTCGGGCACGGATGACCTAGTCGAGTTGTTACAGTTGCAGGGTAATGGAGGTTTGACTATTCTGCTGTTGTGACTGTGTTGCTTGCACCACATTTCAGTGTTTGAAGTTTGATCTTAAGACTGCTCTTGAGTTTGAGCTTTTCCTCTCCGAGCTACTGAAAGGCCTAATGCCTATAGTAGTCTCGTTTACCTCTTTCACCAAGTCTTCCCTATGCTCACACTTAAGCTCAACTCACTGACTGAAGTTGATCAAGACCTCACTTGTTTGTACATGTCGGTCCCTGTTTTCTGAGTTAAAACGATATTGTCTTGAGCCTGTGCCCATTTGACCTCTTTAAAACCAACTTGTGACGTAAAACTCTAATGGGTACTGGGCTTACCTTCGATGCAATCCGAGGGTGAGTTCTAGTGCTAACAAACCCCATTACAAGAGAACATCAAATACATTCCCTGCAAAAAATGATGGTTTTTATCCATTATGTTTGGAGTAGATATAATCAACAAAAGCCATGTTGTATATAATTCTAAAATTAAAATACTCTTGCCTCAACTCACCCCTGTCTGAAATTAAGGTGTTAGCTCATTCATACAGCTAAAACTATAGATATTTATGCCACTTTCACTCCATTTGGATATTTTCCTTCAGTGGCATACTTTTTATGTTGACAATCTGCACAAAGAAAAGAACCTTCCGAAGACCTAGCAGTGGTTGAAAAAAAAAATCGTGCATTAACATAGATTCATTAACTTGGTGTTATAGATCTGTCTGGAAAACGGTTACATTACCCAACCATTTGACCATTCAACACTATGCCAATCAGTGATATGCAGAACTATAAAATGTATAACACACAGTGATAACTGGAACAGTAACACACAATAGAAATGGAGGTTTTACTATAGAAACTCAAACAAGAAAAGCCATATCAGTGGGAACTAATTGTGGTCTAGAAATTCATTACAAATGATGAGGTATGCATGCTCAAAAATCTCATGCATTGTTAATCACTAGCAAAACAATTGTAAATAGCTATGACTCTGACACACTTTTGTGCATCGTGGACAAGCTCCTCATATCCTTCATTCTCCGATCTTCAAGCAGGTTGCACTCTTCGAGTTCTCAGCTTTGACACTATCCTTCAAGCTTTCCTAGTTCTCTTTGCATTTTCATGTTGATGTTCTTATTCACTACAACCTTCATGATTGATGGGTTGCTTTGGAAGGCCAACATCATAATGGTTTGTTTCAACTTCCAAGGACATTTTCTCAACTTTNCAATTCTCAAATGAAGAGCGCTAGATGTTCCAGGTCTAAAATAATGTCATCAAGATCACTCCTATTTACTGAGATCAAATACAAATTCTTACACATTCCTGGTTAACACATCTGAGTAGTCCTGTTCACATAACACATTGATTAGAAAAACATGGGTTGCAATACTAACCCTGTTATCACATATAGTTGTCAAGGGCAGCAGGTCGTCCAAGTTCATGGTCTGCACAGGAAGCGTCCGAGCGCAGCATGCCGAGCAGCTCATTTAGGGTTTAAAATACAAACAGGCGGGCTCAGTTTTGTGACGGTGGAGGTCCGCTGTGAGGATCATGTTAGCGCCCCCCCCCCGGGTATTCGAGTTTCAGAATTGCACTAAGTATAGCACCATGAAAAGAGTCGAAGCCGGAAGTGAGATGAGCTGTTGATCTTAAAGGGAGAACGTGGCGTCCGATCCAAGTGTTCAGGAAAATAAGCTTCAGGAGTTTTGAAGTAGGAAGTGTGTAAAACTTCCGAAAGGCCGAAGTCCGAAGTGAGGCTGGACCATCCATCAGCAGGGACACGCGGCAACCAATCTCTCACTTCGGGAATTTTCCTCCAAGAAGCTCTTCATGTTTCACATTCAAAAGCGTCAAAGTCCGGAGACCCGAAAAGCGTTTCAGCCGTCGATCTCAGGGAGCTATGTGTCGTCAGATTCTTAGCTCTGGGAGCTATGTGTCATTAGATTCTTAGCTTTGAAGGTTTTACTTGGAGGGAAATGGAGTGTGAGAATTGAAGTTCCCAAAGGTCGAAAGCGCCCGTATTTGGTCACAGAAAAAGATCTGCTTGGCCTCGAGGCATTGGGATTGACTTGAAGAAGTTGTGGGCATCGCTTGGAACATTCATGGGTGTCAGGGCTCGTCTTGATCCCGATGAAGGTAGTTATTGAAAATGGGGGTGGTGGTTGAGACCTTGTCTCACACCATAAATGGAATGCATGGAGAGAAGGGTCGTGGGGGCCGATTGTCAGTCCAAAGCTCTCTGGTGGACGGATTTTCTCGTAGAGCCCACACTGAAATGGGCTCATGTCTGACGTAAGAAGGCCTGCACAGTTTGATAGAGCAGGCGTCGACTGAAAACTTTGAATGCAATTGTCCGATCACACTCCTGGTGGTTGCAGCAGCAGTTATGAGTATAAATAGTTAGTTCTGATATTTTGTTGTGGTCGATGGTTGAGCTAGGCTTTCATATTGT
Organism: Picea glauca; assembly: GCA_000966675.3. Lineage (NCBI taxonomy): Eukaryota > Viridiplantae > Streptophyta > Pinopsida > Pinales > Pinaceae > Picea > Picea glauca. The sequence continues at coordinate 9,482 of JZKD02S0672601.1, read as the reverse complement.
AAAGTTTTAATGAAGCTCTAGTTCTTCTAGTTATGTATCTGTATTTGAGACTTCTTGTTTAATGAAAGTCAACTTCCTTTTCATTTCTCTGTAATAGCTGTGTTAGAACACTCGGGCATGGATGATCCAGTCGAGGGTAGTCATGCTGTTGTCATGTAGGTTCGATCATAATAGTATCTTCACTAGTTTTAATCAGTTTCTTGTGTTATCTTGTCTCTTCTTACATTGAATGGCTCGGGCACGGATGACCTAGTCGAGTTGTTACAGTTGCAGGGTAATGGAGGTTTGACTATTCTGCTGTTGTGACTGTGTTGCTTGCACCACATTTCAGTGTTTGAAGTTTGATCTTAAGACTGCTCTTGAGTTTGAGCTTTTCCTCTCCGAGCTACTGAAAGGCCTAATGCCTATAGTAGTCTCGTTTACCTCTTTCACCAAGTCTTCCCTATGCTCACACTTAAGCTCAACTCACTGACTGAAGTTGATCAAGACCTCACTTGTTTGTACATGTCGGTCCCTGTTTTCTGAGTTAAAACGATATTGTCTTGAGCCTGTGCCCATTTGACCTCTTTAAAACCAACTTGTGACGTAAAACTCTAATGGGTACTGGGCTTACCTTCGATGCAATCCGAGGGTGAGTTCTAGTGCTAACAAACCCCATTACAAGAGAACATCAAATACATTCCCTGCAAAAAATGATGGTTTTTATCCATTATGTTTGGAGTAGATATAATCAACAAAAGCCATGTTGTATATAATTCTAAAATTAAAATACTCCTGCCTCAACTCACCCCTGTCTGAAATTAAGGTGTTAGCTCATTCATACATCTAAAACTATAGATATTTATGCCACTTTCAGTCCATTTGGATATTTTCCTTCAGTGGCATACTTTTTATGTTGACAATCTGCACAAAGAAAAGAACCTTCCGAAGACCTAGCAGTGGTTGAGAAAAAATATCGTGCATTGACATAGATTGATTCACTTGGTGTTAGATCTGTCTGGAAAACGGTTACATTACCCAACCATTTGACCATTCAACACTATGCCAATCAGTCATATGCAGAACTATAAAATGTATAACACACAGTGATAACTGGAACAGTAACACACAATAGAAATGGAGGTTTTACTTTAGAAACTCAAACAAGAAAAGCCATATCAGTGGGAATTAATTGTGCTCTAGAAATTCATTACAAATGATGAGGTATGCATGCTCAAAAATCTCATGCATTGTTACTCACTAGCAAAACAATTGTAAATAGCTATGACTCTGACACACTTTTGCGCATCGTGGACAAGCTCCTCATATCCTTCATTCTCCGATCTTCAAGCAGGTTGCACTCTTCGAGTTCTCAGCTTTGACACTATCCTTCAAGTTTTCCTAGTTCTCTTTGCATTTTCGTGTTGATGTTCTTATTCACTACAACCTTCATGTTTGATGGGTTGCTTTGGAAGGCCAACATCGTAATGGTTTGTTTCAACTTCCAAGGACATTTTCTCAACTTTGTAAAAAAGAACAACTAAATGCTTATTGCAAAGTTTACAATTTTTTTTTGGCAAGGTTCCAATTTGGATCACACCTCCCCATTTGCARGCTTTTGGTCCCCAAAAGCTTCAACTTCCTTCAATCTTCTTCTTCTCTGATCATCAAGTAGACTTTGGCAAATTTCCAAGAAAGGGTGTCTCCACTGCAAGAAGGAAGATAAGAGTTGAATAGGAGATGCTTTTGGCATACGTGTGTTGTCCATCTCATGGCTAGAGATATTATTCACTGCTACAATATGTCATTGGACAACTGTTTCTCCTTAGGCTTCAAGTGTAAGCAACTCCTTTTTCCCCTTGACCTTGACTCTCCAAGCTTTCTNAATGTGCCAGTCGACAACATGGATTCTTATAGCCTGGCGGGGCAGGAATAAGACATTTCAATAGTTAAATCTTTTTAGAGCAATGCCACTCTGTATATGTGAATTTTCTTTATCCTATTTGATAGAGCTTTCAGGGTCTTTACAGGGAGTATATATCTCTTGAGAAGTTTATATTGAAATCTTTCTTGTACTGGAGATTATGTTATGAACATTAATGTTCCATTATTTATACATGGCTAGTTGGATGTTTCTCTGGAATTTGTTATGTATGGACTTTCCTCTACTTGAYGCTGAGTGTAGTGTTTGAGGGCCTTTTTCTGTGGTTTTAATTTGCATGCKGTTCTCCCTGTTTCGGAAGTTCCCTGTTTGAGGGCAACAACACAATATGGCATCCATTTAACCTGGYAACAAAGTAGTTGCTAATGCTCTCTTCAGTGTAATATTTAGAAAKTTTGCTTTCCTTATTCAAAGCATTTAACTTTCAGGTGATGTGAGGTTTGGTTGTCGAAAAGTTGATAGGGTAGTTTTGTTTATTCCTGGCTTTTACATTTAATGGTGCTTCTTTGTTCTTGCATTTTAGTCTCGCGTTGCTTGTTCTTGCTTGTTTGTCCATTGTGGTTATTTCACAATTTACCCAATGTAAGTGATTTTTTTGTAAAAGTGACAGGAGAACTGTGTCTAGATAATTAAGGGTTTATTCCCTTGCATGCATTTTGTAGAAGTTAAGGGGTTAGTTCAATAAAGGTCCAGGAAGAGCATTTCAGCTACACAAGGTTCATGGATGCTATTGAGTTGAATCCAGTTAATATTTAGGCAGGGCATTCAACTCACTTTCAGTGTTAGAATGAGTCAGAATCCGATCTGCAAATGGTAGGTCTACAGCCTGTCCGTTTTGTCAACACAAATTTTCTATGGAATTAAATTTTGTTCTCTGTGCTTGAATGGTTACCCCTGTTCAGATTTGGGCTCCAAGGCTTCTGTTTGAGATCTGGGTGCAATGCCAAATTCACAATACACTTTGTGCTTTATTTGAATGTTCCAAAACATGCACATCAATTCTCAAATGAAGAGCGCTGGATGTTCCAGGTCTAAAATAATGTCATCAAGATCACTTCTATTTACTGAAATCAAATACAAATTCTTACACATTCCTGGTTAACACATCTGAGTAGTCCTGTTCACATAACACATTGATCAGAAAAACAGGGGTTGCAATACTAACCCTGTTATCACATATAGTTGTCAAGGGCAGCAAGTCGTCCAAGTTCGTGGTCTGCACAGGAAGCGTCTGAGTGTAGCATGCAAAGCAGCACAATTAGGGCTTAAAATAAAAGCAGGCGGGCTCAGTTTTGCGACGGTGGAGATCCCCTGTGAGGATCATATTAGGGCCCCCTCGGGTATTCGAGTTTCAGAATTGCACAAAGTATAGCACCATGAAAAGAGCCAAAGCCCGAAGCGAGATGAGCTGTTGATCTTAAAGGGAGCACATGACGTCCGATCCAAGTGTTTAGGAAAATAAGCTTCGGGAGTTTTGAAGTAGGAAGTGTGTAAAACTTCCGAAGGGCCGAAGTCCGAAGTCCAAAGTCTCGAAGTGAGTCTGGACCATCCATCAGCAGGGACACGTGGCAACCAATCTCTCACTTCGGGAATTTTCCTCCAAGAAGCTCTTCATGTTTCACATTCAAAAGCACCGAAGTCCGGAGACCCGAAAAGCATCTCAATCGTCGATCTCAAGGAGCTATGTGCCGTCAGATTCTCAGCTCTGGAGGTTTTACTTGGAGGGAAATGGAGTTTGAGAATTGAAGTTCCCAAAGGCGAAAGCTCCCGTATTTGGTCACAGAAAAAGATCTGCTTGGCCTTGAGGCGTTGGGATTGACTTGAAGAAGTCGTGAGCATCGCCTGGAACATTCATGGGTGTCAGGCCTCGTCATAATCCCGATGAAGGTAGTTATTGAAAATGGGGGCGGTGGTTGAGACCTTGTCTCACTCCATAAATGGAATGCATGGAGAGAAGGGTCGTGGGGGTCGATTGTCAGTCCAATTGTCAGTCCAAAGCTCCCTGGTGGACGGATTTTTTCGCAGAGCCCACATTGAGCTGGGCTCATGTCTGACGTAAGAAGGCCTGCACAGTCTAATAGAGCAGGCATCGACTAAAAACTTTGAATGCAATTGTCTGATCACACTCCTGGTGGTTGTAGCAGTTCTGAGTATAAATAGTTAGTTCTGATATTTTGTTGTGATCGATGGTTGAGCTAGGCTCTCGTATTGTAAATTTTTAATGAAGCTCTGGTTCTTCTGGTCATGTATCTGTATTTGAGACTTCTTGTTTAATGAAAGTCAACTTCCTTTCATTTCTCTGTAATAGCTGTGTTAGAACACTCGGGCATGGATGATCCAGTCGAGGGTAGTCATGCTGTTGTGATGTAGGTTCGATCACAGTAGTATCTTCATTAGTTTTAATCAGTTTCTTGTGTTATCTTTTCTCTTCTTACATTGAATGGCTCGGGCACGGATGACCCAGTCGAGTTGTTGCAGTTGCAGGGTAATGGAGGTTTGACTATTTTGTTGTTGTGACTGTGTTGCTTGCACCATATTTCAATGTTTGAAGTTTGATCTCAAGACTGCTCTTGAGTTTGAGCTTCTCCTCTCCGAGTTGCTGGAAGGCCTGATGCCTATAGTAGTCTCATTTACCTCTCTCACCAAGTCTTCCCTATGCTCACACTTAAGCTCAACTTACTGACTGAAGTTGATCAAGACCTCACCTGTTTGTACATGTCGGTCCCTGTTTTCTGAGTTAAAACGATATTGTCTTGAGCCTGTGCCCATTTGACCTCTTTAAAACCAACCTGTGACGTAAAACTCTGATGGGTACTGGGCTTACCTTCGATGCAATCCCCAATACAAGAGAACATCGAATACATTCCCTCCAAAAAATGATGGTTTCTATCCATTATGTTTGGAGTAGATATAATCAACAAAAGCCATGTTGTATATAATTCTAAAATTAAAATACTCCTACCTCAACTCACCCCTGTCTGAAATTAAGGCATTAGCTCATTCATACAGCTAAAACTATAGATATTTATGCTACTTTCACTCCATTTGGATGTTTTCCTTCAGTGGCATACTTTTTATGTTGACAATCTGCACAAAGAAAAGAACCTTTCAAAGGCCTAGCAATGGTTGAGAAAAAAAATCGTGCATTAACATAGATTCATTCACTTGGTGTTAGATCTATCTGGAAAACGGTTACATTACCCAACCATTTGACCATTCAACACTATGCCAATCAGTCATATGCAAAACTATAAAACGTATAACACACAGTAATAACTGGAACAGTGACACACAATAGAAATGGAGGTTTTACTCTAGAAACTCAAATAAGAAAATCCATATAAGTGGGAATTAATTATGCTCTAGAAATTCATTACAAATGATGAGGTATGCATGCTTAAAAATCTCATGCATTGTTACTCACTAGCAAAACAATTGTAAATAGCTATGGCTCTGACACACTTTTGTGCATCGTGGACAAGCTCCTCATATCCTTCATTCTCCGATCTTCAAGCAGGTTGCACTCTTCGAGTTCTCAACTTTGACACTGTCCTTCAAGCTTTCCTAGTTCTCTTTGCATTTTCATGTTGGTGTCCTTATTCACTACAACCTTCATGTTTGATGGGCTGCTTTGGAAGGCCAACATCATGATGGTTTGTTTCAACTTCCAAGGACATTTTCTCAACTTTGTAAAAAAGAACAACTAAATGCTTATTGCAAAGTTTACAATTTTTTTTTGGCAAGGTTCCAATTTGGATCACACCTCCCCATTTGCAGGCTTTTGGTCCCCAAAATCTTCAACTTCCTTCAATCTTCTTTTCCTCTGATCATCAAGCAGACTTCGACAAATTTCCAAGAAAGGGTGTCTCCACTGCAAGAAAGAAGATAAGAGCTGAATAAGAGATGCTTTTGGCATACGTGTGTTGTCCAACTCATGGCTAGAGATATTATTCGCTGCTACAATGTCATTGGACAACTATTTCTCCTTAGGCTTCAAGTGTAAGCAACTCCTTTTCCCCCTTGACCTTGACTCTCCAAGCTTTCTTCTTCGTTGTTTGGTTCTTGGGATGGAGTTCTAAGTGAAGCCTCTAGCATTTGGCCTCTCAATGTCCAATCAATCTATAGTACTGCCAATAGTTTCTACGTGGGCAGCTTGGCCGTTTAGAGTGCCAACAATTGCTAACCTTATGACCACTTTTCTTGCAACAAAAACAAACCAAAGAAACTATGCCATACCTTTTTGGTTTGTGATGATGCTTGCCAACTTGGTTGCTTGATCTCCAAAGAGTTGGAATGGATTTGGATGGTAGAACCATTTCTTTGCTACTCTCTTACAAGTAGATTTGAGTCGCTTGTTGTACACTTCTTTTTCAACTGCCTTTTCCTCCATGGGAATGGCTTCTTTTTTGGGTCCTCTTGCCTTAAAGAAGGTGGTTTGAGCTGAACTTGTGCTAGTTTCTTGTCCATTGAATTCTAGGCCTTCATGCTTGGAAGTTGGACCTTTGTGGAGCTACAATGGGGATCATAATCCCCTAGCCTTCCTTGCCTAGTCCTTGGCCATCATAGCTCGTTTTCCTCATGAGCTTGAATTGGTGCCTCTAGTGTGCTTCTCAGAGTCAGTGAAGGTCTCTTGAGGAAATGTTTTGGAAGGTGAGTTTACCATGCTTGACTCTGTTATGGTGTTGGCTTCCATGGTGGCGACAAAAGGGGCTTGCTTGGTCTCTTGGTCTGCATCAAGTGTGCAATGTCTATAATGCAGAGCGTATTAAAACATCCTCCAAAGAACCATGTCAAGAGTGCTTCATGATCAAACAAAGTCATGAAAGTCAGGTGAGATCAAGCATTACAAGATAGGATAGTCATTAGAATCATATGAAGTAAACCACAACTTAATACAAAAGCCACGTAATCAATTCACCCAGGTATCTTCTTCAAACTTCACACTAGCTCAAGACTTTATGCAATTTTCCAAGTTTAGGTATGGGAGGACCATCAAAGGACCCTATTAGGTGTACCGGTACCCAAGTAGAGGAATAGTTCCTGAGAAACCCTTCAAGGTGCAAGTGTAATGGATGACATGGCATGGGGTTTACTTCATGGTTATGGAGTTATTGACATGCAAGGTGATTGTGCTCTGTCCATCTCAATGAGCACCTTTTTGAGGGAGTGCTTGTTGCTTGAGACACCCTTTCCTATGTAGTGTGTGTATTCCAAATTCATTTCCTTTTGATATTCTTTTATTGCTTTGCAAGTCCCATTTTTAGGTTTCAAGCATTCATTATTTTTTTACTGGGATAAAGTCATTTTAATTGATATGCATTTAGTGCATTAGGACTAGGGGTGATTGCCTTATAGCAAAGGAGTAGAGCTCAAGCAAGAGGGTAGAGCTCAAGCCAACCTTTGGCTTTTAACTTGGTCATTTATTATCCCATTGTTTCTTCTTTCTTTTATATCATTCATTCTTATATATACATATATATATATAACAGTTGCATCAACCTCGCCATTCTAGCCCTTCTTCTCATAGGAGAATGAACCACAGGGTGTACATGTAACATACATTACCATAAGATAGGACATTGTGGAAGGCCCTAGGATGAAAAGTGTTAAAAGTATGGAAGGGAGTGGTACGTTTCCCCTATCAAGGCTTCCTAGTAGTACCCCTATTTCCCAAAAGTGACAACACTTGACTAGGACACAAATGATGGCCACCAAGGTGAAACAAGGCAAAAAGCATAACTTCCAAGCAATCATGATCCATTATCTGACTTCAACCCATGATCCTCACCTGCATGCCTAGTGCAATAAGTATGACACTTTATATGAAACAATGACTAGAGTACCTCAATTGTGCTAGACCACCATTCTCGAATGAACTATGTCGATCAAGTGAAATGTGTAGAGCTGGATGAGGGGAGAGGTATCTGAGGGGCTATTGTTTGTAGAGAATATTGATCGTCATCATCGTCAGGATCACTATCTTCATTGCGGGCCATGAGACATGATCTCCTCTAGTTACCCCTTAGGTGAGGGGGGTAACAAGGCTCGAGACTTCTATTCAAGATTTGGGTGCAATGCCAATTTCACAATGTACTTTGTGCTTTATTTGAATGTGCCAGAAAATGCACATTGTAACTTGAGGTCAACTTCACAATTCATCAACTCTCAAATGAAGAGCCCCGAATGTTCCAGGTCTAAAATAATGTCATCAAGACCATTCCTATTTGCTGAGATCAAATACAAATTCAAACACATTCCTAGTTAACACATTTGAGCAGTCCCATTCACATAACACATTGATTAGAAAAACAAGGGGTTGCAATACTAATCCCAATACAGGAGAACAATGAATACACTCCCTACAAAAAAGGGTATTTTATCCATTATGTTTGGAGAAGATATAATCAACAAATGCCATGTTGTATATTATTTAAAATTAAAATACGTCTGCCTCGCCCTTGTCTAAAATTAAGGCGTTAGCTCATTCATACCATTAAAACTATCGATATTTATGCCACTTTCACTCCACTTGGATGTTTTCCTTCCATGGCATCCTTTTTATGTTGACAATCTACACAAAGAAAAAGACCTTCCCAAAGCCTAACAATGGTTGAGAAAAAACACTTGCATGAACAGATTCCTAACAAAGGGTGAGTTATGCATGCTCAAAAATCTCATGCATTGTTACTTACTAGAAAAACAATTGCATATGGCCATGGTTTAGAGACACCTTTACTCATTGTGGATAGGCTCCTTGACTTCTTCGTCCTTCGATCTTCAAGCAGGTTGCACTCTTCGAGCTCTCAGCATTGTTACTGCTCTTCAAGATTCCCAAGTTCTCTTTGCATCTCGCTAGTGATGTCCTTTTTCACTTACAACCTTCATTTTTAATGGACTTTCTTTGGAAGGCCAATCATCGCAATGGTTTGTTTCAACTTCCAACAACATTTTCTCAACTTTGCCAAAACAAACAACTAAATGCTTATTACAAAAGACTTTAGCAAGGTTGCAATTTGGATCAGAAACCTTGTTGAAGCTTTCAATTTGTATTGACTCATCGACATGTGGTTTTGGATTTATTCATCTCCTTGCTTTCAGGGTAGAACTGGTTGATTGAGTTGCTATTGAAAAAGTGTCTTTCTTTGTCATCTCTGTAGTTAAAGGCACCTTCAGAAGCTATGCACTGATTGTGTCTTTTGTTGTAACATTTGGATCTCCTTGCCTGATTTATCTGCAACTCACTGATTATGAAGAAAATAATCAACAAAATGTTACTGTAACACCCTGTTTCCCCCAGTCTGTAAAAATAACTATACTGGCCAAGAACTATGGCAAACTCAAAGATGTGAATGTGTGATTTGAATGGACCTTAGTATACAAGGTCGACGAATGTAAATTAACATTTTAACACCACCATTCCAAGTGCCTTCCACCACCTTTCTTCAGCCATCGTGGTCTCTTTTTCAACACATCCCCCTCCCAACAGTCCTGCAACCTATATATATATATATAGGTTGCAGGACTGTTGGGAGGGGGATGTGTTGAAAAAGAGACCACGATG
>JZKD02S0672578.1:247772-266143 GCA_000966675.3 Picea glauca | reverse complement strand
TTCTGACATCTTCATATTAAATAATCTCTTCATTAGAAATACCTTATTCGACGTCGAGGGTTTTTCATACAATTTGGCCAACACGTCCATCAAACCCTTCATTGTCTTTTCTTTCTAAATATTGAAAGCCACCGACACTGCCAGGCTCATCCATATCGTTCCTAGAGCCTTTCTGTCAAGAATCTCCCATTCTTCATCCTTCATGGCCACGAGCTTCTTTGCTACTCCACTCAATGGTAGGAATAGATCCTTCTGATATAAATAGTCTTCCATCTGCATCTTCCATAACTGGTAGTTTTGGCCATTAAATTTCTTGACCCTAAACTTTCCATCTTCCGACATTGCTCCCACTCGAACCAGGAACCCTCTTTTCTTGCGAGTTACCTTATTCTCTGATACCAGTTGTTAGAAAAATAGGACCGTGGAGCAATAAAATAAAACAAATGTAGAAACAAAACATAGAAGACACACAATACAAGAGAGACACAGATTTACGTGGTTCACCCAATGTGGGCTATGTCCACCAGAGAAATTGTCAGTCCTTCCCTTATTATTATCCAGCAAATGAAGGGATACAACCTACATCAAAACCCACTATAAATTCCTCTTCTTTCTCTCACAGTCTCCTCTCTCAGAATACAATATTCACCATCATCCATAGCCGTAATAAATTTCCCTCATAAAAGAGGGTTTCCTTCTAGGGAAAAAAACCCTAACATAATCTCTACCGTTAGATTTGCGACCTTATAATGAATGGTCCAGATTTACAATGAAATTACAATATACTTTTACAAGGCAATTTTTTCTTCGGGGGCTTCGCTCTCAAACCCCTACTTGCCCCCAGACCCCCCAGCCGGGGGGTAGGCCCCCCAGACCCCGCAGAGGGGGTACCCCCCCTCTGCACTCCCCCGTGTGGAAGAGTGTACATACTTCTGGGGTGTAAATACTTCATGGGGTATAAACATGGTTGAAAGAAAGGACCTCTAAATTAGGAAGATAATCAGGCTCCACAACCAACAAAAAGTTTGGTTGCTTGGCATATGATTAATAATTTCTCAAGGTTCTCTAATTCTCCTTCAAATGAGTCGTTGTAGATAGTAAAATAATCCATATACACCGCAACGTAGTTATGGATTAAGTTTGAAAATATTCCTAGCACTGCTCTCTGGAATGTGGCTGGAGCATTACATACTTCAAATATATGGGGTACTCCAACAAATCCAAAGAGACAATAACATCATCTAAGACTACCTCCAGTTTTATCTTTGATGCGTCTACTGATTCAAGGACAATATGAGTTGGGTGAAGGTTAGGAAAATTTAATTGTTCCATGGTTTCTATGTTAATAATGTTAATGGTTTCTCCAAGGTTGATAAAGTATTTGAAACATATATCCCGTTAATGTGCAAAAAGACAATGGGGTTACTAGGATCTACATATTTATCCACAAAAATATTTCTAGACATAAAATTTGTAGATTTTCGAAGGAATTGAATGGTGGGTGGTTAATTCTTCTTTCTTTCTAATTTTTTTAAACATAATTCCTTGAATTTCTTTTCATAGATAGATATGTATTTGAGGGATTGTAACAAATGAATTTTTAGGCAAACAATTTTTGGTTTGGTCCTTAGTTCATATTCAGAGTTAGCTACTAGTTTATTTAGTCTTAACCTATCTTGTTAGGTAGTTTATTTGGAGGAAGGGGGCTTCTATGAATGAGTATTTGTTCTCCTTATTATGGTGGGAGTATCATCAATGGTTTTTTGATTAGGAGTTTCCACATCTTATTCTTCTTCAATAATGATAAGGGGTTCTTTTTGGAGAATTTTTTTTTAATCACAAGTGAATATACTGCAATCCTATTTTTGTAGCCAGATAGGTGGGAAAAGGTTGTAGATTAATGCCTAAAGAAGCATGATATACCATATTATCTAGATTAGTAATAACTTGGACATGGATATGTGTAGGTATACGAGCTTGGTTGGATGGAAGTTGCAATTTTTTGGGTTGTGTAATTTTTTGTGGAGATTGTGTTGGATAAAGTTGTGACATGTATTCTTCTGGAAGTTGTGAGTATTGTTGAGTTTGCATCAGATAGGAATAAACATGCATATTCTCGTATCTAGGTCCTCACCATCCCTTCTGTCAAGGATGTTTTTTTTGTTGGTGCCATGCTTACCATGGCATTGCAAGATTCCAAGGTGGATATTGACGTCCATAATAATCTGAAGAATTTAAAAATATATATTTTGATGACATACCTAGTGAAAAAGGCTTCCATGGCTTCTTTGGTGCCAAGGTACAATTTTTTTTTTCTCATTCCCTCTTTGGTATATCACTTTTAGTCCAGGTAAATAAGGACAATGTTCTATCGAGTTCACCTGCACAAATAACACATATATCAAATTTATTCAAGAGGAATTATTTCAATGGATTTCTTTTCCTACACCTAGGTAAAAATATAGATAAGGATTCATTTTGTTCCACTTGCCTCTTCTTAATTTGAAAAATATCAAGCTGAAAAATGAGGGTTCCAAGAATGCTAGTCTTAAATTTTTCCAATAAATTTCTTAACTTTGCCCTGGTTATTCCATTGCTTGATGCAAATTTATAATCTTTAGAAAAAGAATTATGAGCTCCCTAACCAGATCTTGTTTGAATTCATCATTACTTCATGCACATTTCAGATATTTTTTCAAAAGATAACTGGGAAATATTCTGAGACCCCATCGAATTAAGTACATTCATTGATTAATCTGAAATACCTCTTAAGAAGATGGTCCTAATATATCCATATTTAGTTTTTTCTATTTGGATCTATGTATATTGTACATGAATATTTCTATCAAATCCTCTAATATCTCATCTTCCTTCTATGTCATCCTAAAAATTTCTTCCCTTAGGTCCTTATCCTTATAGCATTCTTGGTATTTTTTAAGAAATGTGGTTCTCATCTCATCCCAAGTTCTCATAGTATTCCCCCCCAACCCCATAAATCAATGAAAGATTGAGTCTTTGAGGGTGGCAGGGAAAACATTAAGTTTATAGGCATCATTACAATAATCATAAATTCGGAATAAGATATCAAATTTGAAAATAAATGCATCATGGTATTCGGTCACCATACTATGGAAATGAGGTAGAAAATATGGGAGAATGATATTCTCCTCTACATTCATTGTAGGGTAAACTATGGGGAACCCAAAGGTTACCTCTAATTCTACATTAGATTCATCATTTGTGCCCATGTGGAATTATCCTTCTCCTTCTTCCATGTCTTTACCCCAACCCCAAAATAGATTGTACTTTATTCTCAATGGAGATTCTGGCTCCTAGATTGGATTTATCTCTTCTCCTTCTAGCTTCTTTTTGGTCTCTCCAATAATAGTTTCCCAAGTTGTAGGATCTGTAGGAATATGAATGTGTTCTGAAATTTCACTTGGTGTAGATCCTTTTCCTTCAAGGTTATCCAAGAATGATTTTTCTTTAGGTTCTAGTGGAGCCATCAATACTCTTCCTGTGTGACTTCCTCTTGTAGATATACCAATCAACAAGTTAGGATGAAGCTATTGGTGGAATCAAAACTTATCTACCTATATCTTTAAGAAATCTACCCTAATTATCCCTATGTCTATTCATAAAGTACCATCATATTTCATAGTTGACACAACAACATACTCACAATAGTGAATGCATAGGTTCTTACCTCTCATCTTAACATCACTATCTTGTCACCTTTGTAATATTATTAAGAGAAACAAATCTCATGCAAAAAAAAATAAAGGAGAAAAAAACATAATGAAAATTCAAATGAAAGAAATCAAAATCAAAATCCTAGTCCTTTAACACCTCCTCAACAATGGTGCCAAAAGTGTGGGTCAATTTAATTTCTTAAACTGTTGTACATTAAATTATCAATCTGGATGCTCAGAGTCTTATGAGGTGTTGGAAAAATATATGTGATACTAGGTAATAAAACTCTAAGATATCCCTACTGCATTCAAAAGAACTTTGTTTGATAAATCATTCCCAGAAATTGAAATAAAGTGTATGAGTATGATCTATTCTTTAATTAGTTGATTGTAATACTTTTGTTTAGATGACGAATAATACAGTTAAATTACTCAATAACTTGACTAATTCATGTAGCTTTATCAAATTGTAATATGGAAAAAAATAGAAATAACAATATCAAACTAGACCTAACAAATCTTGTAGTTGTAGATTCAAGTTCCGTGACTTTACAATTTCTTAAGATTCAAGGTTTAACAACATCAATATTGTTGGTAATAAATCAAAAACGCATGCTACCAAAATTCTTTATGCACACTTGTTCTTCATACTGGATATTGAAAGCATAATAGAATGGGAGTAAAGGCATAAATTAAATAATAATTTCAAGAAAATAATCAAATATATGAATTGAAATAATAACATGTTTAACTACACAACAAAATGTATGAAATGAAATAAATAATTACACCTACATAAAAAAGAAAAAATACATAGGGTGTACCAGAGAGAGGGGGGCTTGCCTTTTCCAACACACTCTACAAGAAAACTATAGTGTGTTGCTGAAAATATACAACACAGGCTTCCTTTATTTCAAAATCCAAATATGATATTACATAATAATATTAAAGTCCCTACCCAACAATGGTTCCAACAAAAATAATGATCATTCAACCAACCAATGACATTTTTACAAGTCTAATGTCTCTTTTATTTATTCTTACAACCTTCATATTATAAAAGGAAAAATGTTACAACCATATATTCATCCCCTAAAGAAGTGGATCACACAACCATCACACTTAGGTTGGATTTTTACCCTGTTAAGACATGAGTGGTTGCGCCCTACTAGCTTGATAATAACAGAAGGGGGTCAGTTTGGATGCAGGATCACCATGAAGATGTGGAGCACGTAACTTCAACATTCGATCCACAAAATCATCCAGATTCTTGACTATACACAACATGTTGACCGCATATTTCACCAAATATTTTCACCTTGGTTAATGGTTGTTGTGTCCTTTTGAGCAACATAGAATCATGATAGGATAATTCCAAACAAAACCCAGAAGCCCAAATTTGTCCATAGGAGTCACAACCATTATGAACATTGAAGTACTACCAGAAGATGACAACTATTGAATTTCTAAAGATGACTGCTACAATATTTATGAAGATGATCGCTACCGAATTTCTGAAAAATGACATATGAATAGCTATAATTTTTCAAGTATTTAGGAAAGCACAAAATCTAATATAGGAAAAACAATAAAAAACAATCACAACGGGTGCCTAGAATGGCATATTTTCAGCACCATTCTATACCCTTTTTGCTTATCATTTTCCAGTTATCATTTCATTTTTTGACACTTCATTTATCAAATTCAACCTGTTTATCATCAAGGTATAAAAACTTTCCCATGTGCCATTATTATGTTACGTTTGTATTATTATTAAAGGAACATGTTTCTTGCATCTACTGATATTGTTATGAAAGAAGAATACAACAAATGTTGAAAAAACTTCTTTCTACGATTCTGAGTGCAACTTGATCTTTCACAACTCTGAGAATTATCATCAAGTTATAAAACCTTTCCCATATTTCATTATTACGTTTATTTTTCATTATTCTTAAAGGAACTTGTTTCGTGAATGTACTGATATTGTTATGTAGGAAGAATACAACATTTGTTGCAACACCTTCCTGCTGCAATTCTAAGTGAAATTTCAGATGTCTCAACTCAAGTACACCCATGGTCATTTCAATACCAATAAAAATTCCAACCCCAAATGCATTATCCATTGAACAACGACTACAATTCCAAAGAACACTTTAAGTTGTCATAGCTCCAAATCTACCAATTTTCGTGATTCAAGCAAAATAGTCTAATGTTGAAGCTCGTAGATGGGAATTGATACTCATAAATGAAAGTGAAAAAGGACAAGTTGGAAGAAAAAATAAGAACTCAACAGGCCTATCAAGTCAGCAGGAGATAATCCTTTTCTAAAGTTTGGAAAGATTTTGTAACTGGATGAGAAACCATATTCTAATGGATGTCCATCCATTATTGGTATAATTTTAGGAAAATAAACATATTGTATAAAAACATCTTCTCTTTATAACTAGATGGAGAGATTAGTCATACACATACATTCTGTTATTGTGTCTTTTCAATTCGATAATATAAGATCATGTTCTTGCTTTCATGTGTGTTTTTATGTGTTAGCGATCATGTGATTCTGGTGTGATCAACTAGTACCTTTTCTAAGGGGGTAGGGCCCCCTCCTTAGCTAGGTACTTCCTGTATAGTGGAAATAGAGGTTAGTATTTTCATATTGTTCAGTTTGATTTCCATTTTTTTATTTATTTATTATAACTTCATACTTGTAGTGTCATTAACAATATGTAGATGTTTATTTTAGTTCACTATCATTTCAATTCATAGAATAATTTAATCACTTCGAAAATCATTCTATCGTTCAATTTTTTTCTAGAATTAGATTCACAAGATATCATTACAGTTTTTGTGTGATTCGATTTTCTAGTTTGAAGGTGTAGTATGATTATTAATTTAGTTTTTTTAAAGAAGATAACTATCTGGTTTAATTTCCGCAAATCACATATTTTCTAGTTTCTGTCATAATGGATTTACATTACTGCAACTTGCATGTTCTGTCATAGCCACATCCATTACTAAAATTATGAAATTTAATATTATTTGTGTACCGTGGCCTTATTTCCACGACTCACGTTGTTGCAACTCCGCCTGTAACTACACTTTTTCTTGTTTGGTTTATGGTAATTTCCATCAGATTGACATTGAATGAATAGACACTTAATTTTCCATAATAATATAATAACTTAATCATACTTGAGAAATTTACCAATAGGTAATAGTGCATATTTCTATTTTCCACAAGTGTGATGTTTTTTTTCCGCGAGTGTGATTTCAATTTCCGTAAGTGCAATTTATATTCCTGCAAGTGTGATTTCAATTTCTATAAGTGTGATTTATGTTATCGCAAGTCTGATTTTGATTTCCACAAGTAAGATTTCAATTCCTATAAGAGTTCTCTAATTCCTACAAAAGCAATTTAGTCTTTAGTATAATTTGTTAACTTAATTAAGTAATGTGATCATTCAAATTATGAAGTTAAAATTTCTACAATGCCATAGTCCAACAACACTCTTCTTGGATATATTGTGCATGACATTTGGCAAGTTTCATACGAGCCTAATATGGAAACATTAAATGTACAAATCTTAATTTTCTTGCTAAATTAGTTAGAAAGTAATTGGAAAGTCCATCATTTTTTGCATCGTTGCTGGGGAACTGTCAAAAGAAGATAGTTTCATCTAGTTGTGTGGATTTTTTTTTCTTCATTCTCCTAGAATAGATGTTGTGATTCCTTTTCAGTAATTTATAGGATGTTTTTCTAATTTTGTTTTTGGCCAAAAGTAGAGACCAACAACATATATTTGTTATCTCTTCCAAAAACCCTTAAAAACTAAGAGTGTGGGTCAATCACAAACAAGGAAGGAACACCAACAAGAAAACTAATTATCACCTACTATCATTCTCTTTCCAAGAAGAAGCTTGAGTCATTCCCTTAGGAGTTAGAGACTATACAAGGGTCTTTTCATTTTGAGAACCCATTATCCAAAGAATATATCCACGAGCAATATTGTTTAGAAGAGTTCCTCTTTTCTAAGGAACCTTGGGAAGCATAGGATAAACCTCAAGAAGAAATGGTTCATGATTTTGTTAAGGAGGAACCCATGACCTTTGGGTTCTGAATCAAATAAATAAATGAAGAAACCAATATGAAGAACATTCCTCACTCAGTGCTACCAAACATTCATGGGATATCCAAGGAAGATCCTAATACCTTCGTCTTCAAGTTAAACGTACTTTGCAGAAGCTATGACTATGTGACAGACACCCATAAATTGAACCTATTTCCCACCACACTTAAGAGCATTTTGTTATGGTGGTTCATGGGCCCCAGAAAGGAAAACATTTGGTCATGTGACCAAATGACAAAGAAATTTATATAAAAATACCAAGACTATTGCAAGGATAAGGAAAGAAGGGAGGAAATTTTCAATATGATGTAGCACAAAGGTGAGACATTGGAAGACTATGTCGAGTGATTAACCTATAACCTACAAAGGGAAAAAGAAGGAGACCTGGCTCTTGAAATGCAACGTGTCTTATTTTTTAGAGGAGTCTAAGATGATTGTATGGAACTCATCAACCTTATGGATGAGGGAGATGTCTCTCAGTTAGAATACAATATTATCTTGGAATATTTTTGTAAGTATTCCAGAGGCAAATATGAAACAAGAAAATGGCCAAGAGATATTATGGAAAGGATAGGAAGGACTGTCATAAGTGAAGTAACAAGGGAAGAAATTGGGAACATGATATAGAAACTCAAGAATGACATAATCAGTTCTCTAAGATCTAGATTGGATACATTGTAGACAAAAAATAATAAGGAAGAAATAAAATGAGCAATGGCCATATTTTTCCCGAGGTGAAAAATGAAGCATCCAAAAAGGGAGTGTCTGTTGGATCAGAAAAAAGTATGTGGAATATTTAGTCAATATCACACTACAAATAACTACCCAACCTTTCCTAGACTTAAGGCCATCTATCATAAAACAAACAAACCGGAATAGTTGCGCTACGTATCTCAAAAGGGACCTGACAGCCTAAACCTGAAGGTATGATCCTAGACCAATCATAATATTTTGATTCATATTGGACTAATCCTCCTATTCAACATGCTTATCAACCATGGGGTATTCAAAATCAAAAATGGGTATCCCCTCCTAGTTATCTATGGAAACAAGAATGGAGAAATCCCACCTATGGATGACCACAAAAACCTATGACACAACCACCCATGAAACTTCTTCTGCCACCCCATATGCAGGCATATACATCCACCCCTCCTCGACCACAACTCCATACACAACCCATGCTTACCCCAAATAATGGGAGGCCATTACAACTATCACAAGCTATTGGACTTGCGAACTACCTGACTTGTTCCATCTCTTCCCTGGACTATAACGATATTCACCTTAGATTTGGGAAGAACCTAGCCAAGTAACAACCTCACATTAGAATCAAAGATATAAATGAGGAAGTCCCAAGTGAAGAATCAAAAAATAAAAAAACTAAGGAACCTTCAAAAACTGAAAATACCCACCGTATCCTTTAGGACCCACCCTATCCTGAAAGGATAAATCAAGAGAAACCTTCCACACAACCTGAGTTTGATTTCTTAGGAGAAATCAAGAATGTGTGAGTCAAAATACCCTTATTCCAATCCATTATGGATTTACCAATTTGTTCAAAAGAAGTATGGGAACATTGTTTTACGAAGCCTGGTAAAAAATTAAAGGATCCCCAAATGGTTCATGTCATGGGAAAACTATCATACCTAATGATGGGAGGATTTCTTGCCACTAAGTATTTTGACCCTAGAAGTCTATTTGTTAATGTGAAAATATATAATACACTTATCAGTAACACACTAATTGACTTAGAGGCCACATTCAAGATTATGACACACAATACCATGCAATCCTTAGGACTTAGAGGCCTTAGTGCAACCCCCATTGTACTTTAACTTGCTTATTGATCCACCTTTAAACTAGAATGGATTCCAGAATATGTAGTTATATTTTAATATTCATGGGAGTATCCCATTTCCTTCATGGTCTTACATCCTAATACGTCTTTGGTAGGGTATCCTCTAATCCCGGGATGACCACAGTTGGCCACGAATGATGCTTATATTAGTTGTCACTTAGGAAACATGACTATTTCCCATGGGAATTCCACCAAAAAATTAACTCTTTACCCTCCAGCCAAACCCACTCTCGATATAGAAACACCACTTTGGGTTGATGGATAAGAAAGTGATGAAGAAGGGGAATCCCATCAATTACTATCCATATATCAATATATAAATAAGATATAAAATAGAGGATGACAAAATCAAATTTTTTATAGCCTCTTCTTCTTCTTTAGAAAACAAACATCTTCTTGACCATTTTATGAAACACAAAAATAATATTTTTTTATCCTCCAAAATCATCTCACCCACTGAGCATGACCTCGTACAAGAAAAATACCAAGGATCCCTCATAGACACTATAGAAATTATTCTTGGGAAAACGTTGAAAATCAACCAAGGACTGACCAAACAACAGAGAGAGCGATTAGTTCTAGTGCTATGGAAGCATAGTGATGCCTTCACCTAGGATTACTCTGAAATGAAGGGAATCCACCCTGACCTATGTACACTTAATATATATATTAAGGAAGGAGTCTGACCCATTCATCAACCTCAGCATCATATGAACTCAACCATGGAAGACATACCATAGAATATCTAAAAAAATTGCTTATGACTAATTTTATATATCCTATTTTTGATATCCAGTGGGTTTCCTCTCTTGTAATGGTATCAAATAAAAACGGTAAATGGAGAATTTGCCTAGATTATTGAGAATTAAATAGATAAACACATAAATACCACTTCCCATTACCATTTATCAACTGGGTCTTAGACACACTCGCAGGGAAGAAGTATTTATCTTTCGTCAATGGCTCCAGTGGATACAAATATATTCAAATTTCCCCTAAAGATCAAGAGAAAACAACGTTGACCTATCCTTGGGGGACATTCTCATACTGTGTTCTACCATTTGGATTATGCAACACCCCTGCCATATTTTAGAAATTCATTATAGGCATATTGTTAGGGACCTAACCTACCCAACCCATCAAGTGGGTAGAATAATATATTTCCATGTAATAAAGGTCAATATTAATAAGGCCTAGAAATAAGGAGGAATAAGTCAAATGTAAGAATACCTAATAGAAGCTTTCTCTTCTAGAAGGACATTCCTCTAGATTGTTCTTTTGGATAGATAGATTTAGTATAAATAGCAATAGAGGGTATTGTTGAGGGGTGCTAAATCCCTTTAACTCAACAATAGGAACCAAACCTGCCACTAAGGCCCAATTAGACTTTGCAGTTTTTAATAGTGGAATGGTTCTCCAGATCTTATGATCCGACCAAAATAATCGATGGGCTTTACATTCTCTTGCGAAGGATTTCTCCTTCAGTTCAGATGCTCTTTTTTTTCTGTTTTCTCTTAGGTGGGACTGATATAAGATAAATCCGATATAAACCAAATAAGTGACAAAGTGGGAACAAACTTAACTACTAGAGAAAAAGCTGAGCTTGGGATAACCCTTTCACTCTAGCATGTAGACAATGATTTTCTACTATAGGACTAGTACTAATACGTTAACCATGTGGGTATTCCAATTACTAACTGAGGTAAAATTTATCAGAATAAAACATGCATGCGATAAATGATGGCAAGTAAAATAATTCACTCAACTCTAATCATCAATCACATAATAACACAATGATTTATTTTGATCATTAAAGACAAGAGCTGTAAAATATTGAATCAGATAACTTATCAACAGATTTAATAGCTCTTACTCATTACAACATCCATTTATGAGATGAAATAAGAAATAATTATTCTCCCCGTCCAATCATAGACGCATTTGATGAAAAACACAAACTTATCTTTGGTCCCAAAAGGGACTTCTCAATTAAAGGAAACTCCAAAATAGTTCTTAACAAAACCAAAAAATGAGGGTATTTGCAACAACCATCAACCCTTGATAATAGGTCGATCCTCCTATTTATAACATACTATTAATTAAAAATAACTACTAAAGTGAAACTAAGTAAAAAAAGCCTGACCACATGGTGCTTTCTTCTATCAGTCTTTCTAAAATTCATCTTAGGATCTCACTTAAGTGGGTGACTCTTCTCGTACTCTATCCACTTGATGAAGAGATCCTCACATGTGTTTGCATATGAGAATATATGTTTTTCCATTGGGGCCAAGTGAATCTCTCTTATCTCTACTGCTTGTTCCAGATACTTGACTATTCTAGCACTTAACTATTGCAACCTAGCCTGAGCTTTGATTGGGTGCTCCATGAACTGTCGCACCTGAACTAGAGCCATATATGTCACCTTTGTTATTTCCTCGGTCCATGATGAGTCTTGTTTGGAGTGAGTCTTGACTATGTTGCACAAGTCGACAAATTCATTTGGTGTGCCAAACTCGGGGAAGTTGATGTCTTTCATTACTCGTTTGATCTTGATCCAACTTTTCTCACACTTGGCCCATTTTTCTTGTATTTCTTGATGAGTTTCCCAGGCCATTTTTTCCCAATACTCGACCGATTTATTTATGCGATCAAGTCTTCTCTCTTTCAACACCTAAATTCCATGCTCTTCTATATCTCGACCCTGTTGGACCGTACTGATATAGCCAACCCTTTCCACAACTTCTTGTGATTTCTCGTACCACCTCTAAATATATTTGCAAGTTGCAAGTGCCATGAGGGTGTCTTCCTGAAGCTTGGATATCCTTGAGGTGAATAGGTGTTTCTCATCCGTGAATTTGTTGTAGGCCTCCTGGAATTCTCTCCTTAGTAACACCATGGCCTATGCGATGTCCTGGTAGTATTTTGCCAAGTGGTCCAAATGTTCCAATTCCTTCATAGAAGCGACCAATTCCTTTTCATCTCTTTTAGCTCTGTCCAGGGTGACATCTGTGATTTCCATCCCTGCGTCGATCAGTTTTGATGTCTTATCATGATCTATGTTGATAAGGTTTTCCTCCATGGTGATGAGGATGGATAAATCTAAAGTTCTCCTCCTATTTTTGGTGGTTCTCTAGATGATATCTTTCATTTTCTGGTCATAAGTGATGCCATGTATGTCGGCTACTTCATCCACAGGTTCATGTATTTGTTGATATCCCCAAGTGAGTGTATTCCCTAGACTCCCAATGGTATATACCTGTTCAAGAATGGGTTCCTAAACTTCCTCCTTGTGTTCTGAAGGCCCAGATTCTATTTTTCATTCATCAGAGAGTTCAGTACCAATTGAAATTGAGGCATTGCAGTTAGGCTCAGTACTTACTTGATCATCGGTCATTGAGATGATGATTTCCTACTGTGTAGTGTCTTCCTCTTGTTTTCCCAACATTTGCATGTCCTTCATACTATATGCTTGGATATTTGATGCATTAGGAAGCTCATTGTCTAAGACACTCTCGGTTTCCTATTCATTCTGTGGAAGAACCTGAATTTGAGCATCGGGAGTTGAGTAAGACATCTTCTCTAGCTCTTTTTCCTCTTCGATCTATACGTGGCTCACTAGGGATACCTTATGGCTCTCTTTGTCGTCATAAATTTTTATCAATTCGCTTAGGGGATTTGGCGCACTTATTCTCCCTGATGTTCCAACTATCTCCGGATGAGTCAAAACACCTATCAGTGATTCGACCAGTGGAGCTGTGAATTCAAGGTCATCTAACCTGGTAATTTCATCAATGTCTATTAATTCAAGGCCACTTGGCCTCATCTAGCTTCCATTAGGGTTATCGGCATGAGACCTTGTCATTCCCATGAGATATGGGTCATCTTGTAGCTGATCAATTAGTCATTGTGCCTGTTTTATCATGAGAAACCCTCTCTCTTGTGTGTCACAAGTCATAGGTAAACCTCTATCTTGCATTGGGGATGATAGGTGGATTTCTGTTTCTTTTTCCACTATCATTTATTCCCTGGCCCTAAGGTCCCCATGAGAGGATTTGTCTAATATTTTATTCAGTTCATCCAAGCTCATGGCTCTGAACCTGGTCATTTTTGGTTTAGACATCCTTTCCACCACCTTATCCTAGTCTTGGGCATTTTCTATGAAGAATTCATCTTCAAATTTATCATGGGCATATTACCAACATGACGACACTTGCGAGGCATGTTTCAAGACTAGAAACTTTGGGTCATGTTTGCAGAATCGGTCGGTCTGGAATATGAACTCTAATTGGCTCAACCCTTCCTATTTGTATTGAGCAGTGTCCTTCACCATGTAGAAGACTACATTGAAACCATAAGGTATGAACTCCATTTTCTTGTCCTTGACCAGAGTGGTGTTGTAGCCTTGCAGGACTATCTGGTAGCATATATCCCCCACTACAAGCTGACCAGAGACATGTGTTGGTAGAATATGTGGTGCTCCAGTGGCCTCGAACAAACTGATGTATGTTTCTCACTCGTCCAGGCACCAGTGGCCTACCTTTGATATCATCTTTTTGGCTACGTCCGACAGTCGTGAGCATTCTTTCTTGAAAAGAATGAAATAAATACGTGCGATGAATTCATCGCAAATATGGGAGTAAGAATTCTTGTACCTGTTCTCCCATAGGATGATGAAATATAGATGGACCGAGAGTTTTGCAATGTTCCAGCTCAAGTTCATGCCAACAAATATGATTCTGACACACATGATATCTAGTAAGTATGAAGCCATGTAGAAGGCTGGTGTCTCTCCTTCCTTTGGTGTCTGAGATTGGTTTATGTAGATGCTTAGTGGTTTGTAAATGATGGCTCCCAAGTTGAAGTTTCTCCTGAAAATGGCTACTGTGTAAGCTAGAGGCATCCATGCCTCCGAAAATCTGGAGTAGTCCTTTTCCCCATACAATTGGCATATTAGAGGCATCAGGTAGATGTACGACTGGCTTAATTTGGTCATCTGGTACCAAATGGTTTTTTGGTTGGTGTACTTCGTATATTCTCTCGACCATGATGCCATCAGTCAAATGACATCGTGGCACTCATAGAATTTCACAACGAAATCTATATTCATCCGCTCCTCAGGGTCTCAAAGTTTGTAATATTTTTGGACCTCCACTGGAAGGAATACTCCAACACACCCTCCATTGTTGTCGCTAATCAAACATTTTTGTGTGTCTATGTGGTAAATGAGCCACTTCAAGAGTTCTATGCAGTGGAACACCGAAGTCCTTCTTGCTACCATGTGTAGGTACGATCGTCAGATATTCAGAAAAACTTTGTCGTCGGGTTTTCTCATATCTAGGTCACTGTGAGGGATATATTCCAAGAATTCCCTGTGGCTGATCCTTTTGAAGAGTTCTCCCCAATGTGAGAGTGATACCTTAGTCCCTATGCTGGCCTCTATGTCTCCAAAGGCCGAAGGTTAGTTGAAAACCTTCTTTGTAGATGTCGTAATGATTGGTTCCGACCTCAGAGTAAATTCTAATTATTTTGTAGCCTCTGGAGGGGAGCCCTCTCCTACCTCTGGTTATTTTAGCTTTGAAACCCTCGACGACCTCCTTGTGGTTGGATTTCTTGGAGGCATTGTTCCTATGAAGCTTGCTAAACCTGGTTATTTGATACTCATGAGATCTCTGTAGCTTTCGACTTGCTCGTCTAACTTCTCCAGATGCTTTGAAACTTCTTTGCACACAGAATGGTTTCGTTTACAATAGATCAAGATAATTTAAACTAGGGAAGAACTTTCCATGTCATATCAACCATTTAATTTGGGTGATGAGTGGAATTCAAAAAAAATCTTTCGGCAAATCTCTACAACTTGAATTCATTGTGGGTTGATGACGGAGGCGCGGAGGGTGATGTGGTCTATCGGTAATTTAAAATGGTTGTTTTGATTCACACACAAAGTAGAAAATAATGGAGGATTTGGAATTAATTAATCCCTTAAATACTCTGAATATAATTGTATCTAGCGCTAAAACGTCCCATCGTGTCGCTTTCTCAGTGGGTGGATCAGGGATCGGGGATGTACTACGACTGTTTTTGTCAATGTCCCTCACAAAATCTTCGATGTCGATCGATCTCATCATACAATGATGATGTGGCAAAACTAACTCGGAGGTGTGACTTTGACCTAAGGAACCAAAAATTGACTCAGGATAAAACTAGGCCATACGGTTCTCCAATATGGCGAAGATGCATGGTGTTGAAGATAGGTGGCTTAATCTATGTGTATTAATCATAGTCGGGGTTTTAATTAAGTCATTAGGTTTAAAACATACCTTAAAGTGTCGATGTCGAAAAGTATCTAGGATTGGCGATGGGTGATACCTATTACACGTTTTCCTATGGGTTAGCCTCCTTGAGAAAGTCCCGATGTTGAAGAGCATCAGGAATCAAAGATCGGGGAAAACTCTTTAGCATGGTCAGAATGTTCATCATGATTTGGTCTTCTTTGATTTCGACAAGTGCGTTGGGTATCGGCTATCTATGAAATAGTTTGCTTCTTATTTAATGTTTAATCCCTTCACCTTTTACCAATGTCGAAGGGAATTAGCTGTCGGTGATGTCCGTATGTGAGACTATTATAACCCTAAATTGCACCACACATGCTTACATGGCATCAAGCCAACTCATATCCCTTCATTGCCAAAACATCTGCTGAAAAACCTCTTTGAAAATCCTCTTGGGTCAAGGTACACGCGTCCTAACCCACTACTGCATGCGTGTGAATACTTGTAGGCCTACTACATTCCGCGTTTACCTAACAAAACACAAAAATAGGAAAGTTATCAACGAGACAAAAAGCTATGGTTCAGTCAATTAAAACTCTCGGCCATGCATGGACGAGAGTTTGTCCAAAACCCTAGCTCCTTCTAGCCTATAAAAGAAGGGGTAGGGGTACAATTTGGAGGAGGAAAATTATAGTGAAGAAACTTTGCCCATTTGTTGAATCTATTTGTACCAACCCTTTAGCCTTTCCTCAAGCCTAAGGAGAATTAACGCAAAGTTGTTGGAGAAAAAAAGAAGAGGAGGAGCCCAGGATCAGGATCAAGGAGCGGTGGCCGGTCTCGACTTTGATTGTAAGTTGATTCATTTTGAAAATAATAAAAGAATACTTTTCTCATCCCAATGCATGAGTTATCTATGATTCGTGTAATTTATGCTTAATTTCTAACCCTCAAGTAGAAAATTAGCATGCATGTGTAGTGTTTTGTCTTGATTTCAGTATTATCTTTGGAAGGAGCAGCGCAAGTAAGCAGGCAAAGCGCAACGAAGGATCTACACCAAACATCAGTAAAATAGTTAGTAGTTCCTTTCCATGCATGTATCACGAAATAGGGGTTTAAGTTTTGGGTGGTAGGATAAAAAGTAATTTCTTTTACGGTCAAAATATGCATGCAAGTCTGACCCTAGTTTGCTAGTCCGTAGGGTATTTTTCCCAACAACAGAGACTTGTCGTGAAACAAAACTTCCTTTATCCGATACTGGTTGAGATCAACGCTCGACAACTGAGGTTTTTCGAGTGATTCTTTTTCACCTCTTGATTCCTTTCACTGTCGAATCTTGAGTGCGTCAGGTGAAGTGTTTTGGTTGTTGATTCCTTACTTAAGTGTTAATCCTCTTTAATTCATGGGGTTTCATAAAGTTAGACAAACTTTAATAGCTATTGAGAGTCAAGAGAAAAAGAAAAGACAAAAAATTTCTCAAAAGGAAATCGAATTTAGATGATGCAAAGATCAAGTGGTACCCAAAAAGTGAAAAATTGACATAGGATTTTTAGGGTGTGTTGAGTGCTCAACAGATGGCGACTTACTGGGTGAAAGTAGAAAATTTGTTCCTTCCTTGGGATCGGCTGATGCAAAATCTATTTAGGAACTTAACTAGTTTTCATCAGAGCTTCTTTTACCCTTGCATTTGAAATTTCCCCGGTTGATGCATCTGGGCTTGCCTGTGGGTTTTTTAACCTTTATTCTATCTTATTTTACTATAACCTTGACTCATGCCCCCTTTTGAAAAGATTCTAGTAAATCATTTAATGGAACTAGGCATTTTAGTTACCCTCATTCATTTTCTACGGTGTTTCTCTGCTACCAACGAGTGTCCATAGCCCCGGTGAAGTCACCCCGACGTCACAGACCTTGCTCTGTTGTTGACGAGTGTCAATAGCCCCGACAGAGATATCTGTATACCCTCTCCTAATGTGCACTCATTTGATATAGTTTACTTTTATTTCAGCATAATTCCCTGAGTGAGCAAAAGAGGAGGACGTCTGTTATTTGCAAAAAATGAGATGGTTAAGGTGAAACTCACTAGTTTTGTTTCTAAGGTGCATGTAGTCTTTCCAGCTTATAATATTTCCCTTAAGGTTTTACCATGCCACTAAGAAGACACTTCCTCATTTCTCCAAAGCTATTCATTTGTGCAGTCTTAAATAGAGAATCCCTTGAAACAACCACATGTTCCTCAATGTTTCTTGCGTTCGTATGTGAGCAATGAGTTAGGAACATAGTTCTCTATGTCGCATGATTTGAGGTCAACCATTTTATTTTTAAACCCAATATTTCAAAAGTTCAGAAGCACAATTGAAAAATATAAAACAAAAATGTATAAATGCAAAAGATACATTTACGCATCTAAAATAAACACAGAAGA
>JZKD02S0672578.1:232150-247728 GCA_000966675.3 Picea glauca | reverse complement strand
TATATATATATATATATATTTAATGAAAATATTGTTTTAGGGCTTGGCCATTCACTAGGAGAGCGTCAGGTTCCCCCCTTAGATTTTGTAGTCGATATGTGTCTGACCCAATCTTCTCGGACACCTGGAAAGGTCTAAGCCATAGATTATGAAGCTTAGAATGTTTTCCTTTAGGCTCATTTTCTCTGTCCCACATTAGTACGAAGTCTCCTACTTCAAAATTCTTCTCATTGGCCTTATGCTTATCTAACCACCTTTTAAATATCTACTGGTGGGATATGAACTTTGGTTTAGCCTTCTCCATTTCTTCTTATAACATGAGTAGGGTGTTAATTCTTTGTTGTAATATTGATGAGGGCTGCCCTCTAGACTCTTGAGCAAGTTGAAGAGATGGAATATATAGCCCGTTCCTGAGAATGAATTCATGTCGATATACTAGAAAGTATGGGGAATTCCCTATAGATTTCTTGGCTATGACTCTAGCGGCCCATAAATCATTATGAAGTGAATTATGCCAATTTCTCTAGTTGTCTGCAGTTGTTTTCTTTAATATTCTTACTAGGTTCTTATTAGTTGATTCTGGAACTTCGTTTCCCTGTGGATAATAGTTTACAAAGTATCTAATTATGATTCCTTTTTCTGAGAGAAAAATCCATTAATAAGGTGGAAGAAAAGTAAGTTGCATTATCAAAAACAAGGAAAAAAGGGACATCAAACCTTGTGATTAGTTGTTGTTCTATGAATTGGATTATTACCTCCTCGTTTACATGAGTCAGAGGGATGGCCTCTGCCCATTTTGTGAAAAAATTAGTGGTGGTAAGTATGTACTTGTGTTGTTTTGAATAAATTGGTGTAATTTATCCTATGATATATAATCCCCATTGCTCAAAAGTCCTAGAAATGACCATCGATTGGAGTGGGAAAACTTCTCTCTTCTCCATTCCCACACTTATTTTACAAGTCTTATAGTTTCCAGCGTATGTGTGAGCATATTTGAATAAAGTAGGAAAGTAATAGCCATCTCTCAATATCTTATGAGTTGTGGTGTTTCCTTCAAAATGTCCACTGACAGGACCATCATGGAGTTCTTTCAAAACTTTGTCTGCATCTTCATGTTCGAGACATCTTAGAAGTACCGCATCATAATTCACCTAGAAGAGTACCAAATTTATGAGGAGATATTGCACGAATTTTAACCTAAGAGCTCTCCTTTCCCTAGGGTTTAGGTTTTCTGGGCACGTCCCATGATGCATGAGATAAATCAGTTTCTCATACCAGGACTCTTGCCCTGGGAATATGTATGAAGCTTCACTACACCACAATGCGAATTCATTCTCCCATATGAGGTCGTCATTTACTTGGTCCTAGGCTTCAACTTCTAGTTTGCATAACCCTTGTCCCTTAACCAGTTTAGCGGGTTTTATATCTGGGTAAAATTCTTGGACTACTTCCATCCAGTTTTCTCTTCTTTCCCCCATCTCCTATTGAGTAAATAGGGATCAGACTGCAAGGTGAGGCATGATGACTTTGGTATGGTTATTGAGGATATAAGATATGAAATGTTTTACTGCCTTGTATACCACATAGGCTTGCTTATATATAGCAAGGTAATTTAGTTTATCCCCTTGGAGATTAGTGCTCATGAATGACATCGGGGCGTCATTATTGTCATCATCCTTCTGAGTTAATACTGAAGCTAACGATTGGTCGGAGGCAAAAGTATAGAGGAAGAAATCTTTGTTAAAATCGAGGCTTCACAATACTGGGGCTTGAGATATTGTAGTCTTAATACTACTGAAATCCTTATTTCACTCATCATCCCACTTAAACTCAACATATTTATGGATCATTTTTTGTAGGGGTTTGATAGTTTCCACGAAATCGACAGTGAATTTCCTCACAAAGTTGATTTTCTCGAAAAATGATTGCATAGCATTTTTGTTGTGGGGTAATGGAATCTGAAATATAGCCTTAATCCTTTATGGATATATGTGAATGCCTGCTTGAGATATAATGTGGCCTAACAACTTACCTTCCTTGACACCGAAAATATTTTTCTTAGGGTTTAAGTATATACCGTATTTCCTACACCTTTCGAAAATCTGGGTTAAATGTTGGATGTCATATTCTTTGCTCTTTGAATACATAGTCATGTCGTCCAAATAGAATACTACACACTTGTTGACCAATCCCTGAAATGCTACATCCATGGCCCTTTGGAAGGTCACTCCTACATTGATCAACCCGAAGGGCATGCATTTGTAAGTGAAGGTTCCCCACTTAGTTTGGAAGGTGGTTTTCAAGCGGTCTTCTTATGAAACTAGAACCTGGTTGTAACCTGAGAAATCATCGAGCAAGGAGAAAATTTTAGAGCCAGATATGGTCTGCAGGAGTTTCTCCATTGGTGGGATTGGGTAGTTTTCCTTTTCTAAATATATGTTGAGATTTTTGAAATCTATGCATAGGTGGATCTCCCTAAACTTTTTCCTTACAGGAACCAAATTACCTACCCATCCAGAGTGTCTATTCCGAAAGATAATTTTGTCATCTAATTATTTCTTTAACTCTTGACACATGAGAGGATCCAGGGATGGGTGGTACTTCCAGAGCTTCTATTGGAAGGGTTTTACTTCAGGATTTAAAGGGATAGTGTGTTGAATGATATGAGTATCATTCATTTTTAGATCTCAGTAGGACCACGCAAAGACATATCGGTATTGTCAGAAAAGTTTGATATAGTCCTTCCTTTCCTATTTAGATATTGTCTTGTCTAGGTTTATGTTTTTTGTGTTTTACGGGGTTTCGGGATTTATAGTTTCATGCATGGGATAGGAACTACCAATATTTGTTTTTTTGACCCTTTAAATATTTCCTTTAGGTCAAAAAGGTTTTCTAAATTGGATATTCCCTTCGGTATCATGTGAGACTTCAATTTGTTAGTCAGTTGATCTGTATGAGGGTTGGTTTTCATTGATTTTTCCTTGAATAATCCATCATAAATAGCCAAGTCTTTGAAGTTATCTTGGTTAGTCAAAAAATTTATGATCTGTTCATATCCTTCAAATACCTTCCAATTAGAAATATTGTTGGGCACCGATGGTTTGTAGAGAAATTCCACCGTAAACCGAGAGGCTTCATAATCTTTTAGAGGTGATGGCCTTGAAGCAATGGTGGCCAGGGAATCAACAAGAGTGTTCTTTACTCTAGGAATCATTGTGATGTTGAAAGCTTCAAAATACTCTATTATCATGTGTAATTCTTGTTGGCAATACTTTAGATGCACATTGCAATGTATGGTTTTCCTTACTTGTCTAACGATGATTTCAGAATCTTTGAAAACCTTCAATTCTTTGATATTTAAGTCTATGGTTTTCTTTAGCCCCTGTACTAGAGCTTCATACTTGGAAGTGTTGTTTTTGCATTCAAACTCTAGTCTACAAGAGAGGAATTGTCGTTTAACTTTTGGATCAATGAGGATGCACTCTACCCTAGACCCTTCTTGCGATTTAGATCCATCAAAGTATAAGGCCCAAAAATGTGGGAAAAATCTATCATCTTCCTCTTTCTTGTCACTTTCCTCTTTTCCTCTTGTTTGTTCTGTGATTTCTAATCCAAGTTCTTGGCAGAAGAGGGTTTCCTTCGTCTTCATCGACAATTCCTCTTGAAAAATCATTTCATAGTTTTGAGTAAGAGGGACATCAGATGAGAGAGGGGAGCAGTTATCGAAGTAGCAATGACAAGAATAATTTTCTAGCATAGGGAAATCTGTCGATGAGGGCTCATTTAGGGTTTCTAAGTCAGTGATAGTATGTTTTAGATATCTTTCCTTATCAATTATGATCATATTTGTGTGTCCCTTTAATGGTAGAAAAAGGTTTTCCCATTCTGTACTGAAGTATCCGTTTAACTTCTCAGACCAATGTCGACTTAATAAAAATCCATAAGCTTTTGGGATATATACTACAATAATGTCAATCAATTGTAAAAATTTAGGATGTGTCCATAACTGATATATTAGCCTTTAAAGATTTTAACATAAAGTCCTTTTGTTGAGGGATTATACATATGTCCATAACTGATATATTAGCCTTCAAATTCTTCAAATATTCTACTATTGTAATCCATCTTGGACAATTATCGTGTATGAATGTTTATAATGTTTATGCGGGAAGAAAAAGGTTCTTTCGGGTGATCGAGAGTTAGTCTCCCTCCCAAAATTTGGGTCATAGTAATGTCATTTGTGACAGGTTGACCCCTACTTTTTGTTTTCACAACCAAAGGCTTCTGCGGGTGGTTCTTGAACCCCAAACTAGTCATCAGAAGGTATAGCTAGGTCAGGATCCCATATCAACATGGTTGTTTCTTCTGGTGGAGCAATTTCTTCCTAATCAAAAATATTCATACTAGAGCCACTTTTTTGTTTGGTCAGGGATACTTCATCTAGAAACTAGTTGGACATCAAATTCATGGCATGCACCCATTGAGGGTGGTCTCTTTTAGGGTGATTCTCTTGGTGATAGGTGCAGAAAGAGTTGGATGCTACATTTCCTAGATCTATGTTTAGGTTGGCTGGGGGAGGTTCAATTTATTTGAATAGTGGATTCCTTTAATAAAAAGGATTATAGGGCATCTGGCCTTGGTTTCCCTCCCCTGCACTTCTCTTCATGTCTATGATTCCATTTGATATCTTTTTGACTATGCGCTGTAGGTCCTCTATGTTCCCACCTCCCTTTTCAGGAGCTTGTTTTGTTTTCTTCCCTAGGGGTCTAGTTAACAATAGTCCTCTCATGGGAGGAGGTTGAACTTATTTCTTAAATAAGGAGACCTAACCTTCTTTACATCCCTTCATTTGGAAGTCTATGGTTTTGGATTCTTCAAAATTCTCAGCTAGGGTTGGTTTCGTAGCCCTCTTCACGAACATGGAAATAGAAGCTGGGAGAGGATTAGTGCATACTTTGATTTGCAATTCCTGAGTGGGTTTAGCCTTGGGCTAGAATTTTTTTAATATGGTGGTGAATCTTTGATTAAAGTATTTGACCCTTTCCTTCGAACTCATGGTGGCGGCGAACAATTCAGCCATCAAAGATCTTGTAGTAGTTTCTTTTGCAAGTTTATCTAGAAAGTCATTTTAAAAATTTGTCCAACTAATTATGGATCCTACAAGTAAGTTAAAATACCAGTTGGAGGATGAATTCTCGAAAGTGTAGTGGAAAATCCTGCAAACTATGTCTTCATGTTGGACATTCATGATTCTGATATCCAGTATGAATTTCTTAATATGGTCTTCAGGTAAATTTTGAGGTGTCAGTGAAGGTTATGTACTTGTTCGGGGATGGCCAGAGCATCTATGGAAAACCAAGGTTGATTATTATGAGGTGATTTTCCCCTTTCTTCATCATGGTCATGGTTATCTTCCATGTCTTCAGATCCTGAGTTGAACCCTTCTTCTTCCTAAAACTTGTTGGGCTCAGAGAATTTACTGGATGGTGTATCGAGGATTAGATTAAGAGGATGTTTGATTTTGGTGAGGGAGAAATATATTATGTCTTCTATTGTGTGCATGAAAACTTGGTCTGGGGATTCGACCACTGGTCTGCTTATTTGTTTTCTTCGAGGAAGTAATGGAGCTAAGGGCAGCACACTGATATGCCGGGCGTATGCTCTTGTGATTCTTCTGAATTGATTCAATTCCTCGTGAGGAAGAGTGTAAGGTATATAAGGGAATATGTTTTCTTCCTCGGTATGGGGTGAGTTACTCGTTTCAGGAGTACTCAATGTGTGTGGGTTGTATTGGGAATGACTAGCCATGCATGTGGGCTATTTTGAATCTACAGGCTATCTGAAATATTATGTGAAATATATATTCAACCATTCATTATTTAGGCCCTCTTTAAAGTGCCAATTCTGCTGAGGGGTCCTAAATCCCTTTAACACAACAAAAGGAACCAAACCTACCACTGAGGCCCAATTAGATTCTGCAATGTTTAATACTGGAATGGTTCTCCAAATCTTGCGACCAGGCCAAAATAATCCATGGGCTTTACATTCTCTTGTGAAGGATTTCTAATTCAGTTCAAAAATTCCCTTTTTTGTGTTTTTTGTTAGTGTAAGTTTTAAACCTATGAAGTAAAGCAGTGCATATAGATTCTTAAGCAAAACATAATTTAATCAATGGCTCATTCACATAGTACTCAAAGATTTATACTGGAAACCATCAACCGGGAAAACATTTCTTATATTCATTATATCGAATTTCACCATTCAGTATAAAATATATATATATAATGTTTTTAGGTATTTCATAGATACCAAAAACCTAATCCGTTAATTTGGTATTAATTTACAAAACTGATAAAAATAGCAAAAAATGCCCCAAAAAAATATTTTGAGGCGTTGCCTCGGGCTACTTCCCGTTTCCAAACGCTAGATGTAACCAAGGGGGGGAATACCTTCCCACCCCTTGGGACCCCCCTAGGAAAGCGCCTGGTGCACATGACAAAAAGAGCACTACTAGAGGGATAGTCAGAAATAGTTGTCATAACTGACGTGCCCACACACACACATGCAAAGAATATAACACTTACCCAACATTCTCCCACTTGTTGTTTTCTTTGCATCCAGGGGTCCAAGGGATTATATAGTCAACAATCCAGGGAAAAAATGCCCATTGTTACTCTACACCATGAGAAATTTTCTATGCTCATAGACTTTGTCAATGAATCTGCAACATTATTCAAAGTGTCAACCTTTTCCAGCAACACCTTCTTTTCCGCAACCATGTCTCTCACAAAGTGATATTGAACATCAATATGCTTTGTCTTCGAATGATAAGCTGGGTTCTTTTCCAGGAATATTGCCCTCTGACTGTCACAATATAATCTCACTGCTTGTTGTACCAACCCAATACCTAAACACAATCTTTGTAACCATACTGCTTCCTTGCTTGCATGAGTGGCTGCCATGTATTAAGCTTCTGTAGTTGAGAGTGCCACTACAACCTGTCTTTTGCTCATCCAACTGATTTCTCCTCCAAATAGGTTAAACACATACCCACTTGTAGATCTTCTGTGATCTAGATCTCCATCCCAGTTTGCATCAACAAATCCATGTATGTCCACCACTCTTTCCAATCACGGTCTTCCTTGGTAGCACATTCCATAATTGGTAGTTCCACACAAATACCTGAAGACCCTCTTTACTATTGTCCAATGCTCCTTCCCTGTTTTTAACATATACCTACTCAAAACTCCCACTGCATGTGCAATGTCCGGTCTAGTATAGACCATTGCATACATCAAATTGCCAACTGCACTAGCATATGGAACATGGGAAATGTCCTCTTCTTCTTCCCGTGTCTTGGGACACTGTTATGAAAATAACTTTACACCTATAGGAATAGGAACCTTGATCGGTTGAATTCCATGCATATTAAACCTCTGCAATATTGTCTCAACATATTTTCTCTGATTCAACCATAGTTTCCAGTTTGCATGATCTCTTTTAATTTCCATTCCCATAATTAAGTTAGCAACACCGAGATCCTTCATGTCAAATTTGGAGGATAGTTGCGATTTCACCTCCTTGATAACATCCATGTTATTTCCTACCAATAACATGTCATCAAAATACAACACTACATAAATGAAGTGATTACCAACCTACTTGGAATATACACAGTGATCAGCCCTGCTTCTTACAAATCCCAATCCAATGATTTATGTGTCAAACTTTTTGTACCAAATCCTAGGTAATTGCATCAGACCATATAGTGACTTCTTTAGCTTACAGACCAACTCTTTCTTTCTCTTCACTACAAATCCTTCTGGCTAATTCATGTAGATTTCTTCTTCCAGATCCCCATGTAGGAATTTTGTCTTCACATCCATCTATTCCACTTCAAGATCAAAAGCAACAACAATAGATAAAATAAATCTAATAGAAGTTAACTTAGCAACAAGAGAAAAAATATCATGATAGAAATGACAATTTTTTGGGGGGGGCCATGGCAGTTTGATAGAAATTTCATTCATGATGGGAGAAAAAATATTTATACCTTGGAGAAGAATGGTAGGACACACTGTTGTAGGAAAATCTCCCTGCGGACAAGTAGATATCCTCAAAGAGATAGACTCTTAACTCTAAGACAGAAAGTGATTATCATGGTCACTGACTTCCTTTTAGATCTAGGTGGACTAGTGTGTGAGGGGGAAGGAGAAGAGAATTACCTTTAACCGACGTTTGTCTGACTCAAGTTGAGCTCCAATCTTTCGCTCCTCGATGAATCCTATAGACAAACAAAGTACGACCACTTCCTACTCTATCAATATTAGTCCAAAATAGAGCTATCTACTAAAGAGACAAATTCATGTGAGATTGAACATGAATTAGAAATAAACAGGCCAAGCAAATCATATTAATGAGGACGAGAACGTTACTTATAGCCGTAGATAGAATGCAATAGTTTTGCCAAGTTCTCTTTATCTAACACTTGCTCAAAAGATTCATGATCAGAATGACGATAGCTTTACCGTGTGTTCCCTATGAGATCATAGGTCTCATGCTTCAAATCCTTCTCTCTTCCAGCACCATTTATGAGATCATAAGTTTTGTGTAATTCTACATTTCCATCCCCCTTTCACCATAAGAAAGCCTGCTTATATAGCCTTGGAGAGGCTCAACCAATTGAGATATCCTTGGGGTAAGTTGAGGATTTTCCTCCTTCAGTTAAGGATCTACCCTAAGATCATGGCTGGACTAGGGATTCGAATCCAACTGCCTTCCAATATTGAAAGGATCCTTCCCCCATTCATCTCAACAACTTAACTACTGCCCAGAATAGGCAGTGCTCCCTCAAAAGGGCCATTAGAGTACTGTAGTGCTCCCCAGTAGGCTTAAGGGGGGCACCAACAGTCCCTAAACACACCAGCGCTCCCCCAGAAGGGCTGACAGAGCTTTATAGCACTCCCAGATAGTGTAAGGGGGGGCGCTAGCACTCCCAGGAGAGGTATAGGGGAGCGCTCTCCTCCAAAAACTTAGTTTTTTGGCTTCTTTCAGATGGCAAGAGGTTCATAAGCCCAGTTAATCATTCCTCCTCTTCCAAATCTAGTGTTTGATGTGTGTCAAGTGTCTTCTTGATGTTGTTATAGGCACGACATAGGCATCATGACAGTATGCTTTCCTTGACACTTGCAACACTTGTGAGAAAAATGCAACACTTGTGACACTTATGATGACGACACTTGTGACACTATCGAAGTGATTAATTTTGATGTGTAACACACACATGTTACTACCAATAGAGGAAAATAAAGTAAAGGAAGAATCCAACACAAGTACACTTCTCATAAGTGGGAAGGAAATCCTGATTGAAGTTAAGAAGGAACAAGAGATGCAATTTGCTATCATGAGGAAGCCCAGAGTCATCCTTACAAGCATTTTTGTGGATGATATGCCTGAAGAAATTATGGCGTTGTTAGAGAATTTTCTTGTCATAGTAGTGGATGAGTTACCTATCTCATTTCCACCCATCAAGAGTATCAACCATCACATTGATCTCATACTAGGAGTGATTTTTTCATACAAATAAACGTACAAATTGACACCTCAAGAGAATGAGGAGGTAAAGAGACAAGTCCATGATTTGATGGAAAAAGGGTTAGTTAGAGAAATCTTGAGTCCATGCACAGTACCAATTGTGTTAAGTCTGAAAAAGGATGGAGGATGGAGAATGTGTATAGACTGAAGACCCATAAACAAGATCACCATCAGGTGCATATTTCCTTTACTGAGGATGGATGACTTAACAGATTGTTTGAGTGGAAAAAATTATTTTTCAAAGATAGATATGAAGAGTGGATATCACCAAATAAAGATGAGGGAAGTTGATGAGTGTAAAACAACCGTCAAAATAAATGAAGGGTTGTATGAATGGATTGTTATGGCATTTGGATTAACAAAGTACCCGAGTACTTTTATGAAGCCGATGAATGAGGTATTAAAATATTTTATTGGTAATTTTGTGATTGTATATCTGGATGACATATTAGTCTTAAGTAAAACAAAAGAAGAGCATTTGAGGCATTTAACATTAGTGATGAGAAGATTACAACGGGAGAAGTTGCTGATAAATCTGAAGAAGTCCTCTTTTATGAAGACATAACTCATTTACTTGGGTTTTGTAATATCTTCAAATGAATTGAAGATGGATCCAGATAAGGTGAGAATAATCAAAGAATGGCCATTGCCAAGAAGCATATTTGAGGTGAGAAGCTTCCATGGATTAACAAGTTTCTATCGAAAGTTCATTAGAAATTTCAGTGGTATATGTGCACCAATATTAGATATAGTGAAGAAGAGACACACATATTTTAAGTGGACAGATGAAGTTAAGAAAATATTTAGGATACTAAAGGAGAAGATAACAAAACAATTTATTCTGGTATTGCCATATTTTAGGAAGACATTTCAAGTAAGATGTGATGATAGTGGAGTTGCAATTAGAGTAGTCTTGACCCAAGATAATAGGCATGTTTTGTTGGCATGTTTTCAGACAGAAGGCAGAGGATGATGGTTAACATGTTTAACAGGCAGAGTATTCTTGTCATTGATGGAAATATAAGAGTATTCCTATCATTTATGGCCTCGATGAAAAAACAGGAATAAAAGATAAGTTCAGGAAGATCAACAACGCAATGATAATGGGGGAGGAGCAGCAATAGTGATTGTTGGATCAACAATTCAGAATTCCCGATGACTATCAGATCTCAATGTAGACAAGAAGAGCATGTAGATATGGAGGATAGATCTTGGGCATTATATCCGAGCACGAGGATCGACCATTGTAGGATCTAGGGGAATCTGCATGATCTTTAAAAGTGTAAGGTGAAGCAAGTTCGCGAAATCTCGAAATCCCGATGCAAACACAATGAAGACTTACGAAATCATGAAAAGATCTTGACCATAAATACACCAAAATACGTGGACCATTGATCTAAACTCCATTTCAGATTATTGCCTATCACAACTTGGAGTGACAAGAACCTCCATCGAAGAACTCATGATATACGAAATCGTGATTTAATCACAGTTGTCAGATCAAGGTGTGATCTGGACCGTCGATCCAACATCATTTTGGAGTATCGCCTATTGCAACTTGGAGTGACGAGAACCTCCATCGAAGAACTCCCAAAATATGAAATCATGATTTAATTGCAGCCGTCAGATCAAGGTGTGATCTGGACCGTCGATCCAACTCCATTTTAGAGTTTCGCGGATCGCGACTTGGAGAGTCGAGATGCCTCATCTCCAGAATCACAATTTAATCACATCCGTCAAATCAAGATCATATCTAAATCATCGAATCATAGGACAAGTCACTAACTTGGAGTCAACAGAGCATGGTGTGGAAACTCGCGAGATGCGAGATCCTGATAAGATCTAGACTGTCAGATCTATGGAGATTTCAATCGTCGATCAGACTCAATGAAGCTTATAAACTCACAAAATATAAAGTTCCTTTTGGCACAACCTATGGTCACCAACAATGGTTACGAGAAGGGAAGGAGCCAGTCCGGATAATCTCCATTTTGGGGTTTCAGAGATTGTGAATTAGAGAGTCAAGATGCCTCATCTCTAGATTCACGAAACATGAATTCGTGAAAAGAACTTTATGCATAAGCTCTTGGTCATCTCCATGGTCATATAGAGGAAGGATATAGCATAGAAAATCTCTGTATCAGAGTTTTGGAGATCGTGACATGAACTGTCGAGACACTTGGCCACAAGAATGCCGAAGTGCCAAAACCCGATTTAAAGGAAAGATTAATAAAGTTCATCTAATGGTGCAGATAAACTTGAATATGATCGGAGGGCTACTTTTCTCTCTCATGGTTAATTCATTAGTTACAAATCAGTTAGCAAAACTAAGTCATGATTTCTGATCGAATGACGTTTCAGCTGTCCAGACGGTTTTATTTTGTCAAAGAAGATGCGAAGTGTAGCTATTGTGTGAGTGGTGCATAAAAAGAAAATATACAGACTGTGCGGGGTGGTTTCTCTGTATAAAAAATGAGTTGAACTATAAGAAAGTGAAAGGGACAGTATGCAGAGTGTGAGATAAAACTCAGAGATGAATAACAGATGATGAAGAGACAGAAGCAAGAGTAGAATTGTAGAGCAAGATTGAAGCAGAGAAGAATTACAGACAGAGGAAGAGAAGAATTGCAGAACAGTTAGAAGTAGACCATATTTACAAAATAGAGAAGAAGTGGTAAGAATCGATTTATCTGTCTTGTTGGTTATTCAATCATTCATTTATATTCTAGGGTGGTTGGGAGGTGCTAGAGAGGATTGTTGTCCTCAGAGGTTCAAGTCGATGCTTAAACAAAAGGAGTTGTAGCTTCCTTCGGGTTGCAGCCAGAGAAACCAGGGTGGCAGGGTGGTCCAAGGGAGAATAAGTGTTCTCTGTTATATAGGATGGAGCCTGTGTAACTGGAAGTTGGTGCTTCCATCCAATTGATGTTGGAACATTAAGGGAGTTGGTGCTTCCTTCTAGTGGGTGCTAGTGAAACAAGAGATTTGGTGCTCTCAAACAAGTTGCAACTTGTAAAATAGAGGTAGCAGCCTCACATTGAGTTGGTGCTCAATTATAGATTATGTACAGAACTAAAAATACTGCCTATCATTTCGAAGAACAGGAGGCTTTCTCCCTTTATGGGTTTCCTCATGAAAATATGTCTTTGTGTATACCTTATGTGTGACTGATGCTCATTAATTTTATTATCCATATGCTGTATAATGTTGATGATCACTTGAAGAACGATTAAGAATGTATTAATAGACTTAAAATTGTTTAAGCACAATATCAACTGATTCACCCACCCCTCTATGTTGTCTTAGTAATTTCAACAATTGGTATTAGAGAGGGTTCCTTTTATTCAAAGGTAGATATGTAAGCTTAAAAATGACAGGTGACGAAGGGACTTTAGCCTCTAAGCCCCCTCTGTTTGATGGAACAAATTTTTCCTTCTGGAAGATTAGAATGAGAACATACTTAATGGCCTTGGGTGTTGATGTTTTTGATGTAGTAGAGACTGGAAATAAATCCTGTTGTGCTAGCCTCCAAGGACGATAAGTTAGAGTTTAGTTTTAATGCTAAGGGAATGAATGCTATCTTGAATGGACTTGCTGAAGCTGATTTTGTAAAGGTGATGCATCTTGAAACTGCCAAAGCAATGTGGGATAAACTTATTAGCAGCTATGAAGGAAATGACAAAGTAAAAGATGCTAAACTTCAAACATTTAGGTTGAAATTTGAACAACTAAAGATGAATGAATATGAAATAGTTAGCAAGTATTTTTTAAGAGTTGAAGAACTTGTGAATGCCATGAAGGGTCTTGGTGAGAAGTTTGAAAAATCACTCTTAGTTCATAAGATTTTAAGATCCCTGCCTGATAAATTTAATCCAAAAGTCTTTGCAATAGAAGAATTAAGTGATCTTAAAACTCTGTCCATTGATCAACTCCTAGGAACTCTAACTGCATATGAAATGAGAATTAACAAAGATAAATCYAGTACTAGAGAAGCATCTTTTAAAGTAGACAAGAATACTGATTCAGAATTAGATGATATTGAGGCAAAATTTGTGAGAAGGTTAAAGAAAGGATCAGGAAAATATCACGAGAAGTTTCCCTTCAAATGATTTAACTGTGGTAAGAAAGGTCATTTTGCATCTAAGTGTCCCCATCAGAAAAAGGGCCAGAACTCTGATGATGAAAAGAAGTACAAATACAAGAAATATAACAAGAAGAAAAGTTTGGTTGCAAATAATGACAATTCCTCAGAAGACACCGATTTTGACTCTTCCTATGAAGATAAGGTGAATGACTTCATGCTTATGGCCAAAGAGGATTATGATAATAAAAGCACAGGAAGTGATGATAATGATGAAGAAGCTATGGTTGATATGGAAGGAGAACTGATCAGTGCACTGGAAGAAATTGATAGACTCAGAATTAACAACAGAAATAAAAAACAATTGTTGACATAGTTCGAGAAAGGCAGCAAAAAACCTGATGAAGACTTTGCTCTGCTGAAAGTGGAATTAGAAGAGGCAAAGAAAATACAAGACATACTGAAACAACAATTATCATAGAAGAAAGTTAGGTGTGAAGCCTTAGAAGAAGAGATAGTAAAAACTAGAAAAGAAATGGAGAAGTTTAAAGGATTGTATCACCAAAATCTACCAAGTATTAAAGCCTCAGAAGGATTAACCTCCATTCTAAATCAGCAAAGAAATTCAAAATTGAAAGCTGGATTGGGATATGAAGAAGGATCAAGTAGTGATCATCCAAGTAATACAGAATCTATCAAGTTTTTCAAATCCTCAAACATTGACAACAGTCACTCTGCAGAAACAAAGAAGCAAAATCAGCCACCAAGAAGGAATGAAAGAAAAAGCACTAGAACTGAATTTGTACATCAGAAATATTATCGGCATGAAAGAATCAACCTCCTCAAAGAAGACAATTTTTTTCAAGGTACAAAGATTTGTTCTATGGTTATTGTTTTTTCTACTCTAATTTTGGTCACAAAGTTATAAACTGCTCTTTAAGATTTAGATATGAACAATCAAGATATTCAATGAATAACTATCTCCCACAACAAATATTGAGACAACCAAGCAACAAACAATCACAGACTATAAATCATGTAATGGCTGGGAGAAGGACAAAGGTGAAACGCAACAACAATTATAAGGATAACAATCATTATGATCTATTATAAAGTGAACCAAAATGTTACAACTGCCATAATTATGGACATAAAGCTGTAGACTATCACTTAAAGAATTACAAGTCAGATTTGATTCCCACTACTGAAAATGTCAAAGTTTGGAGGAAGAAAGTAGATGACAAGTGTGGACTAGTACTATCAGCCCAAAGGGAAAATAATCCCTGGTATATTGATAGTGGATGCTCCAAACACATGATTGGAGACAAAAGTAAGTTTCT
Organism: Picea glauca; assembly: GCA_000966675.3. NCBI lineage: Eukaryota > Viridiplantae > Streptophyta > Pinopsida > Pinales > Pinaceae > Picea > Picea glauca. The sequence continues at coordinate 232,716 of JZKD02S0672578.1, read as the reverse complement.
AACTGTAAGTGATAGCAAATCAGGGAATGTAACTTTTGGAAATGATGCATCAGGAAAGATAAAAGGTAAAGGAATTGTAAGTTTGATTAATGGCAAAAGGAAATATCAAGATGTGTTGTTTGTAGAAGGCTTGAAACATAATCTGCTTAGTGTCAGTCAAGTCTGTGACCAAGGGTGTGAATTTGTTTTTACCTCTAAATATTGTAGAATAAAATTTGTGGATTCAGGACAGTGAGTTGCAAAAGGTATAAGAATAGAAAACAATGTCTATGTATTAAAAGAAGAAAAAGAGAATGTCATTTAAGAAAATATGATGAAAGTTGGCTGTGGCATAGGAGACTTGGTCACCTAAATTTTGATCACGTAATCAAACTCAGAAACAATGGGGCAGTAAAATATCTTCCAAAGATTTCAAAGCCACATGACTTTGTTTGTAAATTCTGTTAGACAAGAAAGCTTACTCGCACTCAGTTCAAATCTAAAAACTTTCCTTCAACAAAAAAACCTCTCTAGTTAGTACATATGGATCTATGTGGACCATCAAGGAAAGAAGGTACAGGAAAAGA